>CAUYQV010109331.1:0-44774 GCA_963574575.1 Galagoides demidoff
TTTTTTTTTTGAGACGGAGCCTCAAGCTATCCCCCTGGGTAGAGTGCCATGGCATCACAGCTCATAGCAACCTCCAACTCCTGGGCTCAAGCGAGTCTCCTGCCTCCGCTTCCCAAGTACTGGGACCACAGGCGCCCGCCACAATGCCCGGCCATTTTTTGGTTGCAGCCGTTTGTTGTTTGGCGGGCCCGGGCTGGGGATTCGAACCCGCCACCTTAGGTGTATGTGGCTGGTGCCTTAGCCGATTGAGCCACAGGCGCCGAGCCTATTCTTTCGTCTTTGGGCTTCTGGCAGCTGCTGGAATTTCTTGGCTGTGGCTGCATCATTCCAACCTGTCTCTGTGGCCACACTGTCCCCTCCTCCTGCGTCTCAAATCTCCCTTTCTCTTGCTTATATTTGTTTTTTTTTGTTGTTGTTGTTGTTGTTGTTTGTTTGTTTTGTTTTTTGAGACAGAGTTTCGCTATGTCGACCTGGGTAGAGTGCCGAGGTCCCACAGCTCACAGCAACCTCAAACTCTTGGGCTTAAGAGATTCTCTTACCTCAGCCTCCCAAGTAGCTGGGACTACAGGCACCCGCCACAAAACCTGGCTATTTTTTGGTTGTAGTTGTCATTGTTATTTGGCAAGCCCGGGCTGGATTCAAACCCACCAGCTCTGATGTATGTGGCTGGTGCCCTGGCCACTGATCTACAGGCGCCAAGCCTATTTTGGGTTTTGGTTTTTGTTTTTTGAGAAAGAGTCTTACTCTGTCACTCTGTCATCCTGGGTTGAGTCCCATGGCATCATGATAGCTCACAGCAATGTCAAACTCCTGGGTTTAAGCAACCCTCTTGTCTCAGCCCCCCGAGTAGCTGGGACTACAGGCTCCTGCCACTACGCCTGGCTAAGTTTTCCTGTTTTTAGTAGAGGCAGGGTCTCACTCTTGCTCAGGCTGGTCTCAAATTCCTAAGCTCAAGCAATCTACTCACCTTGGCCTCCCAGAGTGCTAGGATTACAGGTGTGAGCCATGGGGCCCAGCTCTTCCTTGCTCATATAAGGACGCTTGAGATTAAATGGGGTCCACCAAGACAATTCAGGATCACCTCCTCATCTCAATATCCTTAGCTTAACCCCTCTGCAGAGTTCCTTTTACCACATAAGGTCACATATTCATAGGTTGAAGGGATTAGAATGTGGACTTCATTGGGGATCATTATTCTGTCTGCTATTGGGAGTGAGAAGCTAGAAAACAAGTGTGTCCAGTGATGGAGAGAAGTCCTGATTGACAAGCTAAGGCCTGGATGTGGCCTTTCCTTAAAAAGAGATCCATAAATCTGTCAACCCCCTACCACCTCAGCCCTGTTACCCACACCAACCTCTTTCTTTCTTTTTTATTTTTTTTTTGAAACAAAGTTCCACTATGTTGCCCAGTAGAGTTCCACAGCATCATAGCTCACAGCAACCTCCAACTTTTGCTCTTGGGCTTAAGTGATTGGCTTAAGTGATTCTCTCGTCTCAGCCTCCCAAGTAGCTGAGACTACAGGTGCCCACCGCAATGCCCGGCTATATTTTTGATTGTACTTGTCATTGTTGTTTGGAAGGCCCATGCTGGGTTGGAACCCACCAGCTCCAGTGTATGTGGCTGGCACCATAGCTGCTGAGCTACAGGCGCCAAGCCCACTACCAACCTCTTGCGTGGACTATTGCAGTAGCTCTTCACTCCCCACCCTCCATTGTCTAATCTCCACCAGCAACAAGAGGGATCCTAGTAAAATCTAAGTCAGATCAAGACAATCTGCTCAGGCTAGGTGCAGTGGCTCACACCTGTAACCCTAGCACTCTGACAGGTGGGTGGATTGCTTTGGGCTCAGGAGGTCTAGACCAGCCTGAGTAAGAGTGAGATCCCATCTCTCTTTAAAAAAACAAAAAAGACATTATGCTCAGAATACAGCTACCTTATTTAACCCACACACAAATTACAAAAGGCCTAGTTAACTTTGAATACCAAATAAACAACAAGTAATTTTTAATATAAGTGTGTCCCAAATATTGTGGGCATACTTATACTACAAAATTTTTTTGGCCTTTGATTTCATTTGCCTGAAACTCAAATTTTATCTGGGAGCCTTGTATTACATCTGATAACCATAGCTCAGAACGCTCCCATGGGTCCCACCACCATGAGTATGTGTGATGAAGATTACAGAAACAGGCTCAGTTGTTTTGTTTTTTTTTTTCCATGATGTTCTACACCTCTACAATACGCCACCCACATCTTTCCCCCAGGTATTTTTCTTTTTTTCTTTTTTTTTTTTCCTGAGACAGTCTCACCTTCTTGCCCTCGGTTGCTGTGGCGTCACAGCTCACAGCAACCTCCAGCTCTTGGGCTTAAGTGATTCTCTTGCCTCAGCCTCCCAGGTAGCTGGGACTACAGGCGCCTGCCTCAATGCCCAGCTCCCCCAGGAATTTTTCTACTACAATCTATGTTCATTGCAAGCAGAAATGCACTCTTTCCCTTCCCCCTAAGAAAAAGAAAATAAAAATACTGAAAAGTCCCGTACTCAGTTACCCTTCTAAACCCAGACTTTCACAAATGGGATGTTTGAGTTAGGGGATGGACAGGCAGGCGCATGATGTTCACCAAGTTTTAGTTCCACTTAGTAAAGCCATGTATACACTACTCAGCTGAATTTTGAAAGTCAATTTGTGGGATTTCCAGGGCGTCATAGGAATACGGGTAGTTCTGATTCTGACCTCAAGAGGGGGTGCTGGAGCAGGGAAGCTCAGGCCACAGCCATTTGACTTTTAGGATTTTGGACCAAAGTTACATCCACCTTAAAACATGGGTTCTCTGTGGGAAGCCAAGGCGGGTGGATCGCTTGAGTTCACAAGTTCAAGACCAGCCTAAGCAAGATTGAGAGCACCCCCCTCCTGAAAACAGAAAAACTAGCTGCGCATAGTGGTACACACCTGTAGTCCCAGCTACCTAAGAGGCTAAGGCAGAAGGGTTGCTTGAGCCCAAGAGTTTAAGGTTACTGTGAGCTATGACACCACAGCACTCTACCCAGAGTGACAAAGTGAGACTCTATCTCAAAATAAAAAAAGTCATGAGTCCTTAACATTTTCTATGCCCTGAACCTTTGATGAAGCTATGCACTCCTTTTCAGAGTAATTTTTTGTAGCTTTCCATGTTGAGATGTTAAAATTAGAGGCATTGCAAGAGTACTAAAAGCAATTCCTGTATTCTTTTCACCCAGATTCACTCATTCTTAGCATTTGATGATATGTTTTACTAGGCTTCTACTATGTATTGGAGAGTGTGGTTATCAACCTGGGTTCGCCACAGAAACAGAAACAATGAGAGGGGGGAAAAGATATTCTAAGAAATATCTTAAACATTTTGTGCAATTGGGGGGGGCTGGCAAGCCCTAGGAAACTGACAGTGGAGGTATATATCTAAATTTATATCTATATCTATTTGCATTTCCCCTGAATCACTGAAAGTTGGAAACATCATGTCGCTTTACCTTAAATTCTTCACTGTGGTCTCAGCACCTGTAGCTCAGAGGTTAGGGTGCCAACCACATACACTGGAGCGGGCAGGATCAAACCCAGCCAGGCCTGCCAAACAACAACAACTACAACCAAAAAAATAGCCATAGCCAGGCATTGTAGTGGGTGCCTGTAGTCCTAGCTATTTGGGAGGTTGAGGCAAGAGAATCACTTAAGCCCAAGAGTTGAAAGTTGCTGTGAGCTGTGACACCACAGCACTCTACTGAGGGGGACATAGTGAGACTCTGTCTCAAAAAATAAAAAAAAGAAATCTTCACTGTGTAGGTCTTAAGAGCAAGACTATTCTTTGTCACAATGACAGTATAATTATCAGAATAAGGAAATGTAATGCAGAGACACCATCTGCACCCTTACTGAAACTTGATTCATTGTTCTAATAATGTACCTTACCACATTTTTTAGAATGTTTTTGTAGGCTCGGTGCCTATGGCTCAAGTGGCTAAGGCTCCAGCCACGTACACCCAAGGTGGCAGGTTTGAATCCAGCCCAGGCCTGCCAAACAACAATGACAGCTACAACCAAAAAATATAGCCAGACATTGTGGCAGGCGCCAGTGGTCCCAGCTACTCCGGAGGCTGAGGCAGGAGACTCGCTTGAGCCCAGGAGTTGGAGGTTGCTGTGAGCTGTGATGACACGGCACTCTACCCAGGGGGACAGCTTGAGTCTCCTGTCTCCAAAAAAAAAAAAGAATGTTTTTGTAAATACATTTTAAAGCCTCAGCATAATAAATCCTTTTTTAGCTTGAAGTGTTTATTCAATTACTTCCGTATTGGTAGAGTTTTTGGTGGTTTCCAATATTTGGGTTAAGCCCCAGTGACCACCCTTGTACATATATATCCTGGTACTCACAAGTATTTATGGTAGATGATTCTCTAGAAATGAAATGGCAGGGCACATTGTGTACACACCATTGTCTCTCTCTCTCTCTCTCTTTTTAAAACAGAGTCTCACTTTGTCACCTTCAGTAGACGTAGTTCATAGAAACCTCAAACTCCTGGGCTCAAGCGATTCTCCTACCTCAACCTCCCAAGTAGCTGCGACTATAAGCACCTGTTACAATCCCTGGCTAGTTTTTCTGATTTTAATAGAGATGGGGGTCTCACTCAGGCTAGTCTCGAACTCCTAAGCTCAAGCAATCTACCTGCCTCGGCCTCCCAGAGTGCTAGGATTACAAGCATGAGCCATCATGCTCGGCCACCATTCTCTATGTTTATAACCTCTGTGCTGGTGTCTCTTCATTCTCTTCTTCAAGATCCAGACCTAAGCTGCCCAGTATGTCAATCACCAGATACATGTGGCCACTGCATGCTGCAGATAACAGTGAGTCCAAATTTAGATGGGCTATAAATATAACACATATACCAAATTTCAATGGAACCAGCTCTACTCCAAATCCACTATCAGCCTACCTGGAGCCTTTCCAATTATAATGAGGGGCCTTCCCAGAGCCCAGGGCACACACAGGATCTTACAAGGAGAGCCACTTCTGAATTTTACCTTTAAATTTAAATTCATTTCTCTTTGGGAGTGATTCTACTTTGGGAGTGAAGTTGGCTGTCATCTTCCAACAGGAAGAGAATGTAGCCACATCTAGCTGCAAGAGAGGCTGGAAGCATAGTTTTTAGCTGGGTGACTATGTGTCCTGTTAAAACTGTATCCCAGGATACAAGTGGGAGAATACATACTAGAAGAGAGGTAAAAGTCTGTCACAAAGAGCTTCAGGAAGAACACTGTTAATTTAAATAAGATAGTATTATTTATTATTTATATAAGAAATCTAGCCAGGTGAGGTGGCTCACACCTGTAATCCTAGCATCTGGGAGGCCAAGACAGGAGGAGAGAGGATCACTTGAGCTCAGGAGTTCAAGATAAGCCTGAGTAGTAGCAAGACACCCTTCCTCCCAGCTCTACTAAGCAGAAAAATTAGCCAAAAAATTAAAATTAGTCAATTTCTTGGCAGGTGCTTATAGTCCCAGCTGTTCAGGAGACTGAGACAAGAGGATCACTTGAAACCCAGGAGTCTGAGATTATCATGAGCTAGGCTGAGGTCACAGCACTCTAGCCTGGAGTAACAGAGTGAGACTGTATCTCAACAAAATTAAGAAAAGAAAAGAAAGAAATCTAGCAGAGGAAAATATGTGCCAATGATTTTCTTATGGTTACTAAAGAATAGTCACATATGTACATAATTCCAAAAAACAAGAACATCAACACCCTCACCTCTGTCACCAACTACAGAGTTCAGAAGTCTCCAAGACCACTTTCCCTCTCACACCAATGACAAATTCAAGTGTGCCCCAAGTGTGTGGTAATTTGTGAAAAAGACTCACAAAACTCACTGAAAGCTATTACCCTCACAGTTATTGTCTATCACGGCGAAGAATATAGATTAAAATCAGGCTAGAGAAGAGCTTCATGGGTCAGCATCCAGGAAAGTTCCACCCGCAGAATTCCCAACTGTCCTCTTCCAAAGAAGTCAAGGACAATTCTAACTTACTTGGCAACAATGTGTGATGATACAAATGAAAAACCACCAACCAGAGAAGCTCACACAAGCCTTGGTGTCCAGTCTTTGTTGGGGCTCAGTCACAGAGCTCTCACTGGTCGCCAGTGTGGCTGAGCTGAGTCCACAGCCCCTCTGGAGGTCCAGCTGATACCACACAACCCAAACTCCCACCTACAATCACTTTGTTAGACTACTGGGCATGACCCAATGCCCCAGGTAAACACAGACACTTTTATCATTTGGAGAATTTAGAGATTACCTACCAGTAGCTCAACACATAGGCTAGACCTCTCTTTGAGCAAGGTTAAATTGTTTAGTATGCTGCAATCAATTGTAACCATAGACATTTTAGAAGTTAAGGCTCGGCACCTGTGGCTCAAATGGCTAAGGCACCAGCCACATACACCTAAGGTGGTGGGTTCGAATCCAGCCCAGGCCCGCTGAACAACAATGACAGCTGCAACCAAAAAATAGCCAGGCATTGTGGTAGGTGCCTGAGGTCCTAGCTACTTGGGAGGCTGAGGCAGGAGACTCGCTTGAGCCCAGGAGTTGGAGGTTGCTATGAGCTGTGATGCCACAGCACTCTACCCAGGACAGCTGGAGGCTCCTATCTAAAAAAAAAAAGATAGTATTAATTAAAAAAAAATCTTTGCAGGATCGTTTTTTATGATATAGAATTATGCATGCTTTCCTGAAATTGTGGAAAGGAGAGAAAATCTCTTCTTACCTTGCTGATATGTGATTTCCCCAGCAGTTGGAAAGACCTACAGTTCTTTTTTTTTTTTTTTAAATGAGGACAGTCTCGCTCTTGCCCTAGGTAGGTAGAGTACAGTATCACCAACAGACTCAAACTTTTGGGCTTGAGCAATCTTCTTGCCTCAGGCTCCCAAGTAGCTGGGACTATAAGCGCCCACCAAGACTCCCAACTAGTTTTTCTATTCTTAGTAGAAACAGGTCTTACTTTTGCTCAGGCTGGTCTTGAACTCCTGAGCTGAAGTGATCCACCAGCCTCCACCTCCCAGAGTGCTAGGATTACAAGCCTGAATCACTGTGCTTAGCCAGAACTCTTACAAATCTTAAGAAAAAGATAACCCAATAGAAAAATGGGCCAAAGGCCTGAACAGGTATTTCAAAAACAGGGATATCCAGGTATTCAATAAACCCATGGAAAGGTGCCAATGACTTTCTTTATCAACAGGGTAACACAGGCTCAGTGCCTGTGGCTCAAGCGGCTAAGGTGCCAGCCACATACACCTGAGCTGGCGGGTTCGAATCCAGCCTGGGCCCGCCAAACAACAATGATGGCTGCAACCAAAAAAAAAAAAAATAGCCAGGCGTTGTGGCGGGCACCTGTTGTCCCAGCTACTTGGGAGGCAGAGGCAGGAGACTCGCTTGAGACCAGGAGTTGGAGGTTGCTGTGAGCTGTGATGCCACAGCACTCTACTCAGGGAGACAGCCTGAGGCTCTGTCTCAAAAAAAAAAAAAAAAAAAAAACAGGATAACACAAATTAAAACCACACTCTGATTTCCAAGCATAAGCAGACTGCCTTCTTCAGGAAACACCCTCTGGGCTCTGATAAGATCGTGAATAACCTGTGATGGTTTTTTGGGTGGTTCTACTTTGGGTGGCACACACCCTAATCCCTTCTCAGGGACAAAGACTGTGAAGGACCAACTGCCGGCCATGTGTAATCCTCTAGACTTAAAACCCCTAGATAAAAGAGCCTATGTGCAGACTCCAGAGAGACTGCTTTAGTTCCAGTTCTTTCCCCCTCCTAGAAGCTCTGGTGCTTTTCACTTCTAATAAAAAGTCCTATCTTACCACTGGGGAGAAAAACACACACACACACACACACTCTCGGTCTACTACACACTCACCAGAAAGACTAAGATGAAAAAGTGGAGCAACCTGAATCCTCTGTGCTGAAGGGAGTTTAAAATGGTTCAACCACTTTAGAAAACTGCTGGTGGCATCCACTAAAACTAAACACAAACTTAACTCATGATCCAGCAACCCAACACCAAAGCAAGTGTGTCCAGTAAAAGAATGTACTAGAATGTTCATAGCAGCTTTATTCATAATAACAACTGCAAACCAACTAAAAATCCATCAACAGTAGAATGAATAAATTGTGTATTCAGGCTCAGCGCCTATGGCTCAAGCGGCTAAGGTGCCAGCCACATACACCTAAGGTGGCAGGTTCGAATCCAGCCCGGGCCCGCCAAACAACAATAATGGATGCAACCAAAAAATAGCCGGGCGTTGTGGCGGGCGCCTGTGGTCCCAGCTACTTGGGAGACTGAGACAGGAGACTCGCCTGAGTCCAGGAATTGGAGGTTGCTGTGAGCAGTGAAGCCATGGCACTCTACCCAGGGGGACAGCTTGAGGCTCTGTCTCAAAAAAAAAAAAATTGTGCATTCATACAATAGAATGCAAAAAAGGTCAGATTACAGGTTACACCTGTAATCCTAGCACTCTGGAAGTCCAAGGCAGGAGGATTCCTTACACTCAGGAGTTTGAAACCAGCCAGAGCAAGAGTGAGATCCCATCTCTAACAAAAAATAAAATAAAATAAACCAACGAGCCAGGCATTGTAGCAGGTGGCTGTAGTCTCAGCTATTTGGGATGCTAAGGCAAGAGAACAGCTTGAGCCCAAGAGTTTGAGGGGTTCGGCGCCTATGGCTCAAGTGGCTAAGGTGCCAGCCACATACACCTAAGGTGGCAGGTTCAAATCCACCCCAGGCCCACCAAAAACAACAATGATGGCTGCAACCAAAAAATAGCCAGGCGTTGTGGCGGGCGCCTGTAGTCCCAGCTACTTGGGAGGCTGAAGCAGAAGACTCGCTTGAGCCCAGGAGTTGGAGGTTGTTGTGAGCTCTGATGCCACAGCACTCTATCCTGGGCAACAGCTTGAGGCTCTGTCTCAAAAAAAAAAAAACAAAAAAAAAAAAAAACAGGCTCAACTCCTGTGGCTCAAGTGGCTAAGGCGCCAGCCACATATACCTAAGGTGGTGGGTTCAAATCCAGCCCATGCCCGCCAAACAACAATGATGGCTGCAACCAAAAAAAAATATGGACTTTGTGGCAGGTGCCTGTGGTCCTAGCTACTTGGGAGGCTGAGGCAGGAGACTCGCTTGAGCCCAGGAGTTGGAGGTTGCTGTGAGCTGTGATGCCACGGCGGCACTCTACCCAGGGGGACAGCTTGAGGCTCTGTCTCAAAAAAAAAAGTTTGAGGTTACTGTGAGCTATGATGCCATAGCACTCTAGCCTGGGGCAATAGAGAGAAACTCTGTCTTTAAAAAATGCAAAAACAAATAGTAAACAGGGTGGCACCTGTGGCTCAGTGAGTAGGGCGCCGGCCCCATATACTGAGGGCGCAGGATTCAAATCTGGCACTGGCCAAACTGCAACCAAAAAATAGCCAGGCGTTGTGGCAGGTGCCTGTAGTCCCAACTACTCGGGAGGCTGAGGCAAGAGAATTGCTTAAGCCCAGGAGTTGAAGGTTGCTGTGAGCTGTGATGCCACTGCACTCTACTGAGGGTGACATAGTGAGACTCTACCAAGGGCAACAAAGTAAGACCCTGTCTCTACAAAAAAAAAAAAAAAAAATAGAAAACAAACTAATACAGGCAACAAACAACATAGCTAAATCTCTAGCTGCTGAGTAAAAGAATCCAGACACTAAAGCACGCATGCTTTAGATTCTGTTTATATGAATTTCAAAAACAGACAAAACTAGATTTTGGTGTTATAAGCCAGGATAGGAATTACTTTTGGAAGGGGGATCTGGTGGCTGCAAACAATATTTTTCTTCATCTAAGTGTTCAGCTTTGAAAACTCAACTCATCAAGATGTTCCTTTATGATCTGTGTAAATATTTCTGGGTTTCATACTTCAATAGAAATCTTTTTTTTTTGAGACAGAGTTTCACTTTCTTGCCCCTGGTAGAGTGCCATGGCATCACAGCTCACAGCAACCTCAAACTCTTGGGTTCTAGTGATTTCTCTTGCCTCAGCCTCCTGAGTAGCTGGGACTCCAAGTGCCTACCAAACACCTGGCTAGTTTTTCTATTTTTAGTAGAGATGGGAGTTTCAATCTCACTTGGGCTGGTCTTGAATTCCTGAGCTTAAGTGATTCACCACCTCAGCCTCCCAGAGTGCTGAGATTACAGGCATGAGCCACCGTGTCCAGCCCTTCAATAGAAATCTTTAAAAAAAAAGAAAATAGTCCCGAGCTGGGTGCAGTAGCAAATGCCTGGAATCCCTACTACTCAAAAGGCTGAGGTGGGAGAATCACTTGAGCCCTGGATTTCAAATCCAGCCAGGACAACATAGCTAGACCCCTTTCTTGAAAAAAAATTTAAAAGTAGTCCCAAGAGGCATAAAATTTACACAATGAAAATGAAAGGAGTAGAAAAGGATCATAACCAAGTGGCCTAAGGAACACACATCGTTTTGCATTCACAATCCCTAGCACTATGCAAAGCTCTCTCCCTACACCTTGGGAAAGAATGGGCTAACCAGGTACCTGCAGCCACTCTCACCAAGAATCTACACACAGCTACCTGCCAGTGGCCACTGGAAGCCCAGAGTCAGCCAAATGTGGGCCACCACTCACCATTCACTGAGATTCCTCAGCTCCAGGGGCAGTAGTTTTCAAGGAAGGATATGGTGGGCCCATCAGGGCAGTGCTTGGGCCCTCGCAGTACCAGCTCTAACCCGACTAGCTTACCAGAAATTCTAGCACCAGCTGGGCCTGAGAACCAGGAGGCTGAGATAAGCACTGGGGAAGGGTGCTAGGAAGAAGAAGGTGGAGGACCCACCAAGCAGAAGGCTTCTCGAGGTAAAAAGACAACACCAACCGCAATAACAATAATATCAATAATAATAGCCCACCTAACACTGAGTAGTTTGCTCAGAGGCTGAAACTGTTTCAAGCACTTCATAATCACCAAAGCAGATGGAGATGAGAAGTGTAAACTCTGATGGAACACAGAACAGAAACTTGCATTATTGTTACTCTGAAAATTCTATAAGTTTCTAACTCTGAAGTTGTTAAGAGTATGTAAGAGTGTGATTCTGATAGAATAATGGTTACCAGGCTCGGTGCCCATAGCTCAGCAGCTAGGGCACCAGCCACATACCCTGGGGTTGACAGGTTTGAACCTGGCCAGGGCCTGCTAAACGACAATGACAACTGCAACCAAAAAATAGCCAGTTGTTGTGGCAGGTGCCTATACTCCCAGCTACTCAGGAGACTGAGGCAAGAGAATCACTTAAGCCCAGAAGTTGGAGGTTGCTGTGAGCTGTGATGCCACAGCACTCTACTGAGGGTGACATAGTGAGACTCTGTCTCAAAAAAAAGGATGGTTACCAGAGCCTGGGAAGCAAATGGGGGCAGAGAAATGGAGAGAAATTTGTTAATGGGTACAAATATACAGTTAGATAGAAGGAGTCAGTTCCAGTATTTCAAAGTATAGTAGGGAATTATAGTTAACAGTAATTTATCATATCTATATATATACTTTTTTTTTGAGACACTCTCACTCAATCACCCTGGGTAGAGTGCCATGGCATCATAACTCACAGCAACATCAAACTCCTGGGCTCAAGAGATCCTCTTGCCTCAGCCTTCCAAGTAGCTAGGACTACAGGCGCCCACCATAATGCCTAGCTAGTTTTTTCTATTTTTAGTAGAGATAGTAGTCTCACTTTGCTCGGGCTGGTCTTGAACTCCTGAGCTCAGGCAATCCTCCTGCCTCAGCCTCCCAGAGTGCTAGGATTACACATATGAGCCACTGCACACAGCCTTATTGTATATTTTTAAATAGCCCTAATCCCACCTTGCTGAACTAGAATCTGCATTTTAACAAGATGCCCAGGTGGTGCCTAGTCACCTCAAAGGCTGAGAAATAGGCCAGGCACGGTGGCTCACCCCTATAATCCTAGCACTCTGGGAGGCTGAGGCGGGTGGATTGCTGGAGCTCACAAGTTCGAGAGGAGCCTGAGCAAGAGTGAGACCCCAGGCTGGGCATGGTGGCTCATGCCTGTTGTACCAGCGCTGTGGATCGGCTGAGCTTAGCCGAGTTCAAGACCAGCTGAAGACCAGCCTGAGGCAGAGTGAGCCAGAGTGAGACCCTGTCTCTATAACAACATAACAAGACAGCCAGACCTTGTGATCCCAGCTACATGGGGGGCAAGAGAACACTACAGGAGAAAGAAGGAAAAAAAAATTTTTTTAAAAAGAGTGAGACCCCAGTCTCTAAAAATAGCTGGGAATTGTGGTGGGCACCTGTAGTCCCAGCTACTTGGGAGGGTGAGGCCAGAGAATCATTTGTGCCCAAGAGATGGAGGTTGCTGTGAGCTATGACATCGCAGCACTCTACCCAGGGTGACAAAGTAAGACTCTGTCTCAAAAATAAATAAATAAAGGCGGAGCAAAACTGCTTGAGAACAACGCTGGCAAAACTAGTCAAAAAGTTCCTGTCCTGCTCTCTCTGTGCAGGTGGCGCCCCCCTGTGGAGATGTTCTGAGCTGCCTCTCCACCCCCCCTCCACCATAACTGGGGTCTGTCTGCTGCTGAGTTTGACCATGGGTGTGTGCATTTGCAATCGACTGGAAACCTGAAATGAAAGCAGAGACGTTTTCTTGGAAATAAGCAATTTATATTATTCTTTCACTTTCAGTTAGTGTTTAATATGCCTTCCAAGAAAATGACAAGGTTAGGAAGAGGGGACGGGTATCACATGAGAAAAATGTAAATGGAACAAGATCTGCAGAAGAATGGTGGTTTTGTCTTTTTTTTTCCCCCAAAGCAGGTTCTGAGACAAGACTTGGGTGACACTGGTTTGTCCGGAGGTGATCCCAGCAAGCAGGAGTGATGCAGTAGAGAACCGACTCAGAGAGCGGAGAAAAGCGTATCTTGTCGGTGGATGACAGCCTGGGGCAATTGTGTCAATCTTGCCGCAGGATCCTCTGAGGAACCAGATAAAACATGCCTCAGAATCTTCCCCCTAGAGGATGAATGGGGGCGATTCCCACCCCACTTTGGGAAAGCATTGCCCCAGAGGACTGCAAACTCCCCACACTCTGGGGCTGCATTTGGGGCCCAGGTAGGTTGGGGCCCAGGTGGTGCCAGAGAAAACTGAGAGGAGGGATGTGGGCCAGGCTGAGAGGCTGCGAGACCCAGCTGCAGGTGAGCCTAGGCAACTCAAACGTCATGTGGAAAGGTGTCAACAGTGTCCACTACACAGGGACAACCCCTGACAATTGTTTTTGCTAGAAAATCGTCTCTGTTCTGGCCAGAAGCAGTAATTCTCTCTTTGCCCATAATTTTTCTGTTTTTCAGAAATAGAAATCAGTTCCTCTACTTTACCTCTAAATCAATGCTCAAATATACAGAGAAGCCAAAAAAAAATGTACACACATTTGAAGAAAGGGAAAAAACACAGGCTGGGCATGGTGTCTCACACCTGTAATCATAGCACACTGGGCGGCCAAGTTGGGAGGATTACTTGAGCTCAGGAGTTCAGGATTCAAGACCAACGTGAGCAAGAGCCAGACCCCAGCTCTACTGAAAACAGAAAAATTAGCCAGGTGTTGTGGCAGGTGCCACAACTCTGAGCTACTTGAGAGACTGAGGCAGGAGGATTGCTTAATCCCAGGAGTTTGAGGTTGCTGTGAGCTATGACTCCATGGCACTCTACCCAGGGTGACAAAGTAAGACTGTCTTCAAAAAAAAGGAAAAAACTATTAAATTTGTAATACTCAAGTCACTTTGGACTTTTGTGATTATAAGAAGTGCTCAGTGTGATTTGTATTCATCTTTTGTTGTCAGTATATATTGAGTATTACAATTTTAATACAGTTTTTTCCCTTTCTTAAAATGTATATACATTTTTTGGCACTCTCTGTATATATGTATGTGTGTGTATATATCATGTTTAAAGAGCACTGAATTGTTACATTTTCCGAAGCACAAAATTGTCAGCATGCCCAGGAGGCTTAAATATCTCAACTGGGGTTGAAAGAAACTATACCCAATGAAGTAGAGCTAATAAGGCATGTAAAATACGCATAACAAATATCCTTAGAGAAATAACGGAGGATATTGCCAACTTAAAGCAAGAAGAGGAAGTTATGAAGCAGAACCTAACTGGAGATAAGGGATATAAAAAGTATAATTATTTAAATAAAGAACTCAATAGCTGTGTTGGATGGCAGAACAGACAGGGCTAAAGATGAACAAGCAAGGTGAAATGTATCAGGGACAAAGAAAGGAAAACTGACAGGAAGAAAAATCAAGATGTGTGGATGATGTAAATAAGTTCCAGTTGCCATCCAACAGGCTCTCCCTGAGAAAGGGAAAAGGGAAGGGTGGGTAAGGAAACACACCCCCTCCCCATGACATCATAATCCCTGAATATAGAGAGTCTAGTGGAGCCTATCATAGCCCTGTGAGATACAGAGAGCTTATGTAAACAGGTTCACAGTGGGACTGTTTGGTGACACATTGACTCAATGCTAGATACCCTTTACTTCTACATTCTCTGCAATCCTGTCTTATTTTTTCTTCTTCTTCTTTTTTTTTTTTTTTTTTTTGGAGACAGAGTCTTACTCGGTCACCCTGGGTAGAATGCCATGGCATCATGGCTCACAGCAACCTCAACCTCTTGGGCTCAAGAGATCCTCTTGCCTCAACCTCCCAAGTAGCTGGGACTAGAGATGCCCGCCATGATGCCTGGCCTATTTTCCTATTTTTAGTAGAGATGGGCTCTCCCTCTTGCTCAGGCTGGTCTCGAACTCCTGAGCTCAAGCAATTCACTCACCTCCACCTCTCAAAGTGCGTGATTTCAGGCGTGAGCCACTGTGCCCAGCCAGTTCTATCTTATTTCTATGATCAGCCAGCTCCCTGCTGAAGAAACTTCCATTCTCCTTTTTTTGCAGAGGAGGGACAGAGTCTCACTTTGTCACCCTTGGAACAGTGCCATGGCATTACAACTCACAGCAACCTCAAACTCTTAGGCTCAAGGGATTCTCTTGCCTCAGCCTCCCAAGTAGCTGGGACTATAGGCACCCATCACAAAACACCTGACTAATTTTAGAGATGAGGTCTCACTCTGGTTCAGGCTGGTCTCAAACCTGTGAGCTCAGGCAATCCACCTGCCTCAGCCTCCTAGAGGGCTAGGATTACAGGCATGAGCCACCATGCCCAAGCCCCCATTGTCCTTTAATACCATCCCAACTGCCTGCCCCTCACTCACCAAAGTTGATGACTTGCAATCTTGCCAAAATTATGACTTATCCCCCAACCCTGAGCCAGATTTGACATAGATTCTTTTAACTACCATGTGTTAGTCATTTCAGGACACTAAGTAAGAGAGGCCACTCAAAAGATTTTTGCAGCCACATCACTCCCTATCAATTTGAACACTAGGTTGTATTCACATTGAAATTGTCTTTATTAAAATACAATAGAGCCAAGGTATAAATAGTAATCAAAGGCTGATTTTAGCTTGGTGCCTGTGGCTCAATCAGCTAAGGCACCAGCCACGTACACCTAAAGTGGCAGGTTCGAATCCCCAGCCTGGGCCCACCAAACAACAATGACAGCTGCAACCAAAAAACAGCCGGGCGTTGTGGTGGGCACCTGTGGTCCCAGCTACTTGGGAAGCGGAGGCAGGAGACTCACTTGAGCCCAGGAGTTGGAGGTTGCTATGAGCTGTGATGCCATGGCACTCTACCCAGGGAGATAGCTTGAGGCTCCGTCTCAAAAAAAAAAAAAAAAAGGCTGATTTTTATAGACGTATAGATATAACCAGAAGTTAACCAGCCATTTTCCCCTAACTTCTTTGCTGCTGTAACTGGTCAATGTTTAATGATACTATCCTCCCTGACTGGGGAGTTAGGGGAGGTTTGTGACCTCTCCTCACTGCTTCTACAGATAACATTGATAACATAAATTCCAAAACTTGTGCCTAAGACTGGTCTCTTTTTTTAAGACTCTATATTTTGGGAATGGAGGAGGCAGCCCCACTGACGCCAACCAGACCCGTGGATAGGTGTAGGAATGCATCTAACAGCCATGAGAACCCTCCTACTCCAGAAATCTCCCACTGAGAAAATAAACCCTACAAGTTCATCCCCACCCAAACTGCAGACCCAATTCCCTAGCCCTTTGCTTGCTAAATTATCTTTTAAAACCCTTTGTCCCAAATTCTTAGAGAGATGGATTTGGGAAATTACTCCCGTCTCCTTACCTGTTGCTATACAAAGTAAAACTCTTTCTCTGCTGTAACCCCTGCTGTCTCAGCATCTTGGCCTTCACTGGGCAGTGAGCGAGGGACCCAGTTTGGGCTGTATCAATATTAGCTATATGGAATCCTACTATCAGTTCAAACAATCCAAGAATACCAAACCCCACTTGGGGATGGAGAGGTAGTTGTCCCTCAGTCTCCATTTTCCCCTTCATCCAGCTAATCACATGGACACACAACCAAAGATACAGTCCCAGCCTCTCGTGCAACTAGCTGTGGCCATTGAAACACATATGATCGATATGATGTGAGCGGAAATGATGTTTACAACTTCTGAGTGGATTCATTCTTCTCTTCAGACCAAATGTCTGGCATTTGGTTGCATCCACAAAACATCTTGGACCACATAGATGAAAGCAATGCCCTAGAGAGAAAGAGCAACAAGACAGAAGGTAAGCCAGGGCTCTAATAATAGCCACCATCCTGCCCATCATTGAGTCCGCTGAGATGTTAGGTGAGAGAGAAACAAACCTTTATCTTGTTTCAGCCACTGTTATTTTGAGTCTCCAAGAAAGAAATTGAATCTCTATCCTAAATAATTCAGTTAGACATGGATCGGCTGTGTGTTCATTCACAGTCAACCCTTAAGGGGGAAACTGAGTGACTGTTCCAGCAGGAAGTAGACACAATCATTTTATTACCTTACTCAGGACAGAAATGTCCATGACAAAGCATGTATCTACCTTTCTCTTACCTGAGGGACAAGTGCTGCTCTAGAATAAAAATAGAGAAAACAAGCTAGTATAATCTCCATACAAAATACAATTGAACAAAAAAAATGTAGGCTTTTTTTCTCCTCGCTGCTGCTTATTTTCTAAGAATAGGGCATAGAGAGCTACAGGTAACTTGCTTAAGAAAACCAGTCACCATTTAGGGTCGGGCACAGTGGGCACGCCTGTAATCCTAGCCCTCTGGGAGGCCGAAGTGGGTGGATTGCCTGAGCTCATAGGTTTGAGACCAGCCTGAGCAAGAGCTATCTCTAAAAATAGCTGGGGTTGTGGAGGGCGCCTGTAGTCCCAGCTACTTGGGAGGCTGAGGCAAGAGGATTGCTTGAGCCCAGGAGTTGAAGGTTGCTGTGAGCTATGATGCCACGGAACTCTACCAAGGATGACAAAGTGAGACTCTGTCTCAAAAAACATAAAAAATAAAAAGTAAGGGCAGCACTGTGGTTCAGTGGGTGAGGCACCAGCCCCATATACCAAGGGTTTCAGGTTCAAACCTGGCCCCAGCCAAACTGCAACAAAAAAAGTAGCCCGGTGTTGTGGCAGTCACCTGTAGTCCCAGCTACTCTGTTGGCTGAGACAAGAGAATCACCTAAGCTAAGGTGACCAGACATCCCACTTTTGGTGGGCCAGTCCTGATTTTTAACAATTTGTCCCGCATCCCGTGGCATTTTCAAAAAGTCCCAATTTTTGGAAAGAATGCACAACAAGCTAGGGAACAGTGGGAGAATGAGAAGGGAATATACTGTTTTCGGCTGCCATGTAGCTATTTCACCAGGATATGAGTTTTACATTAATTTTGTTAATTTTATAACGTTAAACTTTAGTAATAACAAATAATTGTCAAGAACTGATTATCTGGGCAGCCCCTGTGGCTCAAAGGAATAGGGTACTGGCCCCATATGCTGGTGGTGGTGGGTTCAAACCCTGCCCTGGCCTAAAAACTGCAAAAAAAAAAAAAAAGAGAGAGAGAGAACTGATTATCCAGAACTGCTTATCAAAGTTTGCATTGTTGATCAGTTGTTAAAACTCGACCACCAGTGTTTGGACTTAATGAACAATGGCATTTTTTGGCATTGGCAACCACGAAAACATTTTGTAACTGTCTCTCAGACGATACACATCATACTGCGTGCTAGTGCTAGTTAAACAAGCAACGTCAAAAAATCAGCTATTCAGATAATTTAGGTAAGTCATTTATTTATTTATTTCATGAATTTATCAGGCAGTACTCATATTATTTATATATTATAGTGGCGGCAAAAAGTCTAGCGCCGGCCTTGAAAGTGATACTTAAGGCTCGGTGCCTGTGGCTCAAGTGGCTAAGGCACCAGCCACATACACCTAAGGTGGCAGGTTCGAATCCAGCCCAGACTCCCTAAACAACAATGATGGCTGCAACCAAAAAAAAATAGCCAGGCACTGTGGCAGGCACCTGTGGTCCCAGCTACTTGGGAGGCAGAGGCAGGAGACTCACTTGAGCCCAGGAGTTGGAGGTCGCTGTGAGCTGTGATGCCACAGCACTCTACCCAGGGGGACAGCTTGAGGCTCTGTCTCAAAAAAAAAGAAAGAAAGAAAAAAGAAAAGCAGTCATAGTTTATAAACTCCATCTATTCTTTGAGTAGGAAAAAAAATCATTTCATGATGTATTGTATCTCATAACAGGTAATTTGTATGTTGGTTAATAGGAGGGTTGTGGGTGTTTGTTTGCTTTGAGACATAGTGTCACTATGTCACCCTCAATAGATGTGTATGGCATCACAATTCATAGCACCCTCTAACTCTTGGGCTTAAGTGATGGGGACGGCACCTGTGGCTCAGTGAGTAGGGCAGCAGCCCTATATACCAAGGAGGGCAGGTTCAAACCTAGTCCCAGTCAAACTGCAACAAAAAAATAGCCAGGCATTCTGGCAGGCGCCTGTAGTACCAGCTACTTGGGAGGCTAAGGCAAGGGAATCAGCTAAGCCCAAGAGCTGGAGGTTGCTGTGAGCTGTGACGATACAGCATTCTACCGAGGGTGACAAAATAAAACTTTGTCTCTAAAAAAAAAAGAAAGTCTGGAAATGGTGAAACTGCCTTTTATAAAGTTAATAAAACACTAAGGCAGGAACCATGTAGAGACATATATATATATATATATATGGCATATATATGACCAGCTATTGTTCCCTAGCTTGCTTTTTTATAACGGCTTACCACTCAGGAGTCATATAGCTGATAGTCATAAACATTCCAAGCTTTCTTCATTGTTCCCACAGATACCATCACCCTTATGAAACCTAAGGCTGGTCTTTGAGATATCTTCCAGAGCCTTAATTCCAGTGACCCAACCAGACCAGTAGTCCAAGGAACCAACTCAACTGGTCTTGTAACCTGGAAACTGACTCAGCACAAGGACACAATTTCTGCTTCCCAATCCTATTAGTTCATCCCCAGTCAAACAGCAGGCCCAATTCCCTAGCTGTTTGCCCACCAAACTATCTTTTAAACCCTTTCTTCCAAATTCTCCAAGAGAAGGATTTGAGAAATCCTCCTGTCTCCTCAAATGGCAATTGCAATATCAAATCCTTTCTCTGTGGAACCCCTGCAGTGCCATGTTTTGACTTCCTCTTGAGCAGTGGGTGGTTAACCTGGTTGGGCTGTAACAGTGGATACCAGCAACCTGTGTTTTTAAACAAGATCTCTGTGCAATTCTGATGCACACACAATTTGTTGAAAGCAGCTGCTACTCCTAGGGCTAAGGAAAGAAAGGAAAACAAACTAGAATTATTAAAACTTACAGCCAGGCATAAGGGCTCACACCTGTAATCCTAGCCATTTGGGAGGCCAAGGTGGCTTGAGGCTGGGAGTTTGAGGTTGCAGTAAGCTATGATGATGCTACTGCACTCTACTCTGAGCAACAGAGAAAGACTCTGTCTCAAAAATTAAAACAAAAATTATAATCTTAGAGAGCCTGGATCTTGGTCTCTAATTTAACAAATAGAAAGAAAGGACACCAAATTAAGTTTGAATTTCAGATAAACAACCAAGAATAGGAAGCTAGAACAGGAACAGGAAGTAGCAAATCTTCTCCTCTTCCTCCAGCCTGGGGTCTCTCTCTAGTGCCCCCTATTGCCAGAGCCTAATAGAGAACCCACTGGCAAAGGAGAAATGGCATTTGTAGAATCCCACCTCTAGCATCCCAGAGTATAAAGCTAGAAGAAAATAACTTAACAGCTAGAACAGTAAACATCTCCTTTGCCCAATCTCTTGTTCCTTCTAGGTAGGAATGCCTGCAAGTGAACCAGGCAAACCAGTGTGGACAAGTAACTAAAAGATGTATTGCCAACACAGAGATGACCAGAGTTAATGGAAAGCAAGAAGATGTGATTTGAGTCTAGGATGGAACTCTATGAGATGTGATGCTTCTGCTGGCTAGAACTTGGATTTGGCAACCCAGCCTTGCAAATAAGGGTAAGTTCCTAGTGGGTAGGGAGGGAGCACAAGGAGCCTGGGTACTCAACCGATGTATGGAGAAAATCTGCCTGCCAACCTAGGGTGACCCATCTTGGACTGTGATACACAAATGAGAAATAAACTTCTCTTTTCAAATCATTGTTGGCTTGGGGTCTGCTTGTTACAGCAGCTAATCCCATCCTAACCAATATATGCTACTACGCATAATACAAGGTAATTCTCTTCCTAGCCTCATTCTTTTTTTTTTTTTTTTGAGTCAGAGTCTCACTATGTCACCCTCAGTAGTGTCATGGCGTCACAGCTCACAGAAACCCCCAGCTCTTGGGATTAGCTGATTCTCTTGCCTCAGCCTCCCAAGTAGCTGGGACTACAGGTGCCCGCCACAACTCCCAGCTATTTTTTATTGAAGTTTGGCTGGGGCCGGGTTTGAACCCACCACCCTCAGTATATGGGGCCAGCGCCCTACTCACTGAGCCACAGGCACTGCCCCCTGGGGTCATTCTTGATGCTATACACCCCTACCAATCCTTCCCCAGACCTTCTCCCAAGGTAGAGCTAACCACCTGATAGAAAGCCCTCCCACTGGTCACTTTTTATTTCATTTGCTTGTGAGGTTGTGATTTTTGGTTTTTTTTTTGAGACAGAGCCTCAAGCTGTCACCTTCAAAGGGTAGAGTGCCATGGCATCATAGCTCACAGCAACCTCCAACTCCTGGGCTCAAGCGATTATCCTGCTTCCACCTCCCAAGTAGCTGGGGGGACTACAGATGCCTGCCACAACGCCCGGCCGTTTTTTTGGTTGCAGCTGTCCTTGTTGTTTGGCGGGCCAGGGCTGGATTCAAACCCACCAGCTAAGGTGTATGTGGCTGGTGCCTTAGTGGCTTGAGCCACAGGTGCTGAGCCTGCCTGTGAGGTTTTTTTATTCCACCACCATTATTTGGTGTGGGAAGGGCATCCTGTTGCCAGGGCAACTGAGAGTGGTGGCTGTCCAGTGCAGCCTTAACAGAAACACAGGATGTCAATCACACTTTGGGACCAGGGCAACAAATTACCATGACAGATGGACAATTAGAATAACAGGATTCTCTTTGAAGGTTATGTTCATGGGGGCATGGCAATAATTTCTAAGCCTTCAGGGACTTACCAGACCCTTTGCTCATATAACACTTCAAAGACAGCTTCCTTTCAACAAGGAGCAGAACATGCTCGTGGTGGTGATTAATATTCATGCAAGTCCCCCTCCCAAATAGGAAAACAAGGTTAATATTCTTGAGAATGTTTTAATTTTATGTCTAATGTATTCAGGTTATTGTAACTAGTATCTAATAGAGAATAACATCTCACCCTCTGTTGCTGCACAGAGAGGGGACACCACCTTAGTTTCTCCCCAGAGACTCACTTTTTATTATTTTTTTTAATGGTGGTAAAATATCCATAGTGTAAAATTTACAATTTTAGCCATTTTTAAGTATACAGTGCAGTGTCACCACAGCATGGTCAGTAAGCCATTCCCCATTTGCCTCAGACTCACTCTCTGCCTGGCTCTGCCTGGGAGTTTTCACCCCTTCCCCTGTCTGGTTGGATTTGTGCAATGGCAGGGGCCAGTTTGGGCAGTGGCTGTGTCCTTTCATCTGTGACCACAGCTCGTGTTCAGTGACCCTCTCCTGTGGCTCCAGCTTCAAATCAATGCTCCCTTCCTGCCCCTTCAGGCCTTGGGGTAGTAACAACCCCCACACCTCTACCAGTCCCCAGGTACCCTACCATGCCTGCTGGTTCCTTTAGTCCTGTCCACCTCTCTGAAAATAACTATAATAGCCAAGTGCAGTGGCTCACGCCTATAATCCTAGCACTCTGGGAGGCTGAGGCAGGTGGATTGCCTGAGCTCACAGGTTGGAGACCAGCCTGAGCAAGAGCTCGACCCCATTTCTAAAAAAATAGCTGGGTGTCATGGCAGATGTCTGCAGTCCCAGCTACTTAGGAGGCTGAGGCAAGAGAATAGTTTGTGCCCAGGAGTTTGAGGTTTCTGTGAGTTACAATGCCGTGGCACTCTACCAAGGGTGAAAAAGTGAGACTCTGTCTAAATAAATAAATAACATTGTGGCAGTACCTGTAGTTCCAGCTACTTGGGAGGCAGAAGCAAGAGAATCTCTTTTTTTTTTTTTTTTTGAGACAGAGCCTCAAGCTATCCCCCTGGGTAGAATGCTACGGCATCACAGCCCACAGCAACCTCTAACTCCTGGGCTCAAGCAAGTCTCCTTCTCCTGCCTTAGCCTCCCAAGTAGCTGGGACCACAGGCATCCGCCACAACGCCGGGCTATTTTTTGGTTGCAGCCGTCATTGTTGTTTTCGTGGGCCCAGGCTGGATTCGAACCCGCCACCTTAGGTGTATGTGGCTGGCAGGCATCTTAGCCACTTGAGCCACAGGCACTGAGCCAAGAGAATCTCTTACGGCCAAGAATTTGAGGTTGCTATGAGCTATGATGCCACAGCACTCTACCAAGGGTGACAAAGTGAGACTCTGTCTCAAAAAAAATAAAAAATAATTGTAATGTATTGAATGGTGCCTCCCTCTAAGAAAAGATCTGCCTACTGAGAATCTACAAATATGAGCTTATTTGGAAAAAGTCTTTGCTGACTTAGTTAAGGAAAGAGTCTTTTTTTTTTTTTTTTGAGAAAGTCACTTTGTTGCCCTCAGTAGAGTGCTATGGTATCACAGCTCACAGAAAGCTCCAGCTTCTGGGCTTAGGTGATTCTCTTGACTCAGCCTCCCAAAAAGCTGGGACTACAGGTACCTGCCACAATACCCAGCTATTTTTTAGAAACGGGGTCGAGTTCTTGCTCAGCCTGGTCTCAAACCTATGAACTCAGGCAATCCACCCGCCTCAGCCTCCCAGAATGCTAGGATTATACACATTGAGCCACCGCCTACATCAAGAAATCTTGAGATAAGGTTATCCAGGTGGCCCCTAAATCCAATGACAATTGTTCTTATAAGAGACAGAAAAGGAGACACACACATTGGAAAATAATGTGTGAAGATGGGGGCAGAGATTGTAGTAATGCAGCCACAAGCCAAGGATACCTGGAGCCACCAGAAGCTAAAAAAGGCAAGAAGGCTGGGCACAGTGTCTATAATCCCAGCATATTGGTAGGCCAAGGTGGGTGGATTGCTTGAGCTCAAGAGTTTAAGACAGCCTGAGTACAGCGAGACCCCCATCTCTACTAAACATAGAAAAACTAGCCTGGCATTGTGGCAAGCTCCTATACACCACTCAGGGAGGCCTCACTACTCAGGGAGGCTGAGGCAAGAGGATCACTTGCATTTAGGAGTTTGAGGTTGCTATGAACTACAATGATGCCAGAGCACTCTACCCAGGGCAACTGTGTGAGACACTATCTCAAAAATAAAATAAAATTGGCTCAGTGCCCATAGCACAGTGGTTACAGCACCAGCCACATACACCAAGGTTGGTGGGTTCAAACCAACCTGGGCCAGCTAAACAACAGTGACAACTGCAACAAAAAATAGCCAGGTGTTATGTTGGGTGCCTATAGTCCCAGCTACTTGGAAGGCTGAGGCAAGAGAATTGCTTAAGCCCAAGAGTTGGAGGTTGCTGTGACACCATAGCACTCTACCAAAGGCAACATAGTGAGACTCTGTCTCAAAATAATTAATAAATAAAATAAAATTGCAGGATGACCTGAAAAAATTAAAATAAAACAGACAAGAAAGGATCAGTTGTGGTGGCTCACACCTAAAATCCTAAAACTCTGAGAGCCCAAGGCAAGAGGATCCCTTGAGCTTAGGAGTTCAAGACCAGCTTGGCCAAGAGCAAGACCCTGTATCTACTAAAAATAGAAAAACCAGCCAGGTGTTGTTATGGGTGCTTGTAGTCCCAGCTACTGGGGAGGCTGAGGCAGTTTGAGGTTGCTGTGAGCTATGATGACTCCACAGCACTCTCTCCAGAGCAACACAGTGAGACAGTGAGACTCTGCCAAAAAAAAAAAAAAAGGCAAGAAAAGATCCTCTCCTAGACCCTTGGGCAGAACTGCAACCCTACTGTCACCTTGATTTCAGAGCTCTGGCCTCCAGACTGTGAGAGTATAAGCATACCTGTTGTTAGAAGCCACACAGTTTGTGGACATTCGTCATGGTAACTCTAGGAAGCAAGTATATGAATACATTGATTAAGCCCTCCTCACCCAACTCCAGAGCATCCCCCTAGGTTTCCTGCCAGGATTCTGACTGACACCAGGACTTTCCCTAACTCCCCTCTGCCAAACTCCCGTACCCATAACTTGGTTACTATCCCATCTCCCTCCTCTCCTAGGACAATCAGGATTCCTCTCTCTGCCCAGTATCTTCAACATTTCTCTCTCTACCGGATCTTTCATTTTCATTCTTTTCATGTAGTAAATAAATATGTATAATATTACTGCTAGTAATGGGAATAGTAAAAGCAATTGCTTAATGTATGTCTGACACTGTTCTAAGCACATTCCACACATCTGCTCATTGGATCCTCACAGTCCTATCAGATGGCTTCTGTCTCATGCCCAGCTGCAGAGGAGAAAAGTGAAGCCCAGAACAAACTCAACCAGAGGCTTCCCTTTCTTTTTACTTTTTTTTTTGAAACAGAGTCTCAATATGTCGCCCTCGGTAGAGAGCCCACACAGCTTACAGCAACCTCCAACTCTTGAGTTTAAGCGATCCTCTTGCCTCAGCCTCCCAAGTAGCTGGGACTACAGGTGCCTCCCACAATCCCCAGCTATTTTTTTGTTGCAGTTGTCACTGTTGTTTAGCGGGCCCAAGCCGGGCTCAAACCCACCAGCTTTGATGTACATGGCTGGTGCCCTACTTGCTGAGCTACAGGCGCCAACCCCAGAGGCTTCCCTTTCCCAGTCACATTTCTTAGACATCCTTTGAGGCTTTTTCTATTTTATCACCTTACCTGCGAGCTAAGTTCTCCCCCATCAAGCTGCCTAGACAGCTGCATTTTCTGTATCTCTGGATGTCTCTTATAACAATAAATAGCATCCTCTCAGTAGGAGTTTGATTTTCCTGGTTATCCTTTTGCATTATTGGAGTTGGAAAAACTGAATCTCTAGCAATTAGCATGGTGTTTCTCCTTCTATAAATAATTCAAGTGATTTATAAATACATTCCGGTAAACAAATTCAACAGTGCAGAAGGGTACCTTTGTGCACCTTTATGACAGGACAGTAACCTAGGTATGGAACTGCTTCATATGGGGTCTCAGGTAGATAACATTATTGGCCTCAGTTCTCCTCCCCTCCTTGTATCCACACCCCTGTCATGTAATTCTGCAATTTCCCCCCCCCCAAACCTTTGTGGGTAGTACCTCTTCCCCAGTCCTTGACACTGTCCCTCAGCTTGGCCACGTGACTAGATTTGACCAATAGAAAGAGGCAGAAGTGACAGTGTACCAATTGTGATCCCAGGCCTAAGGGGGCATTGTTCACTTTCGCTTATATTCTTGTATTTCTGTTCATAAGAAGTATACATCCAGGCTACCATTCTGGGAGGTCTAGGTGGGTAGATTCTTGAGCTCAGGAGTTCAAGACCAGGCTGAGCAAGAGGGAGACCCCGTCTCTACTAAAAATAGAAAAACTGGCCAGGCAGCCTCAATGCCTGTAGCTCAGCCACTAGGGTGCCAGCCACATACACCAGAGATGGCAGGTTCAAATCCAGCCAGGGCCAGCTAAAATCAACAATGACAACAACAACAACAACAAAAATAGCCGGGCATTGTGGCAAGCTCCTGTAGTCCCAACTCCTTGGGAGGCTGAGGCAAGAGAATCACTAAAGCCCAAGGGTTTGCGGTTGCTGTGACCTGTGACACCACGGCACTCTGCCAAGAGCAATATAGTAAGACTCTTGTCTCAAAAAAAAAGAACAAAGCAAGTTATTATTTTGGGACCTCAATAATATTTTTTTGTAGAGACAGAGTCTCACTTTATCGCCCTGGGTAGAGTGCCATGGCATCACACTGCTTACAGCAACCTCCAAGTCCCGGGCTTAGGCGATTCTCTTGCCTCAGCCTCTCGAGTGTCTGGGACTACAGGCGCCCACTACAATGCCCAGCTATTTTTTTTTGTTGCAGTTTAGCTGGGGCCGGGTTTGAACCCGCCACCCTCGGTATATGGGCCTGGTGCCCTACCCACTGAGTCACAGGCGCCGCCTGGGACCTCAAAAATTTTTAACAGCATGAAAGACTTCTGAGACCAGTACTTTTAAGGACCACTGTTTTATATATAATTGAGGTGAGCCTGAAGACAATGACTAAGCTACCCTACTACTCTCCTCTCCTACGTCTCTCGTCTACCTACTTCCACTCATCCCCAGTCCCTAACCCCAACCCCTTATTCCCCACCCTGTCGCATCTCTGTTTGCAAACTCCCAGGAATTCAATGCAGAAATGTAGATTAGTTTCCTCGAGAGAAGGAGACAGGCGACCTCTAGTGGCAATAAAAGTTTGCTTGACAGCGCAAAATTTGCTAAGTAATTAGTTGAGTCCGCTGAAGCAGAGGCACAAATAGTTGCTGAAATGAGGACTTACTTTCAGCATACAAATTTTAAACAGGCCCCGCGCAGTGAGTTACGCCTGTAATCCTGGCCCTTTGGGAGGCCCAAGTGGAAGGATCACTCGAACTCAGGCACTGGAGGCCGGCCTAAGCAAGAGCGAAAACCACCCTCACCCCCATTCCCTCCCCGCCTTCTCGACTAAAAAGTAGAAAAATTACCTGGGTTGGCGGTCGTCTGTACCCCCAGGTACTCAGGAGGCTGAAGCAGGAGGATCGCTTGAGCCCACGAGTGTGAGATTACTGTGAGCTATGACGCCGCCACTGCACCCTAGCCCTAGCCCAGACAACAGAGCACAGAGACCAGGTTTTCCAAGAAACAAAACCAAGCAAAGAAAACAAAGACACAAAACTTTAAACCTTGCACCATGCCTCCTGCGGTGTACATTCACACAAAATCACACTCACATGTACACACAATCACACAAACTCTAGTCATGCATACAAATAAATTTTTATACACACAGTCACACACATAAATGCAAACACAAAAGCTCACACAGACCCACATACACACACTCATAGAAATACTGTCGCACACATTCACGCACGGACACACTCACAAACACACAGACACACTTTCACATACACACAACACTAATAATAGCATATTGTTAACAAAAGGAACTTAGTAATTTAATGGCATTCTCTATTATTAAAAAAAGCTGTAATGGGAAATTGGGTTTTTTTCCCCAAGTCATTAAATAAATGTTGAACAAATAATTAAGATGAATCTAAGCTTGGCAACGAGCCAAATGACAAGTCCAAAATCCCTTAGCTGAAGTCCTTGGGGAGAGATGTGTTTCACAACTCAGAATTGTTCCAATTTTAGTCTGGTAGAAGGTAGGGAGTTATCTCACTGGATTGTTCAGTTACAGATTGAACTCTTTGTTCTAATCTTTCCCCCTTCTCATTGCTGCACTTAAGTAGTCTTTAAAAAAATTGCTCGTACGTTAGAAAGGTAATTCTGAGCAAATGCCATATATTAATATTACATAACACTGAGGCAGGCGCGCCCTCTCTCCCATTTACATGTTAGTATTTTTGCAGCAACATATGTGAAAATTCACACTAAAGGAGATAAGTAGAAAGTATAAATAGCTCGTATTATTTCATTTGTCACCACATCAGACTGGGACAAAATTATCCTCCCCCCCACCAATTTTTGGCTGTCAGGGATTTGGGGCATTCGGAATTTTAGATACGAGATTTGATTAGCAGGCCCCTTCCACATATATCCCTGCTCCAATTGTAAATTTTCTTTTTAGGTTTAGGACCCCGGCAGGCGGCGGCCGGGGAGGGGAGGGGGTCAGTATCCAGGGAAACGGTGGTCCTAGAGCGTCCCCTATGGGCAGCCCCAGCCCTTACAGTTGGGCTGCCAAGGAGGGATGTCCACTGGCTGAAGGCCCAGTTCAGGGTTGGGTCCTGCTGGGTTCTGATTGGTCCAAAGATTCATAGTAATCCCGCCTTCACACGCCCGTGAGTAGTTCAGGAACCCAAGCTTTAACCAACCATCACCTGACAGTCCCCTGGCACAGGCTTTGGTTCCCAGGTTGTCATGTGGCCCATGTTGATCCAATCAGATTGAAGGAAAGCCTTTTGGTTCAACCAGTAGGGGTCAGGCCTCTTTATCTCACAGCTGCTCACAAGTTTCTGCATCTTTGGGCACTTGGCCTACAGCCTTGAGGGGAAGCAACTTAGGTACAAGGGCAACTCTGGGCACAGAAAGAACTAGAAACAGTGTGGGTCCCCATGGTGGCCATGGAAGGGCACTGGTCAGCTCTCCTTTTAGGACATTCTGCTGCCCAATCCCAGCTATCTGGCAGGCTCATCACATGTGTGCCAAGACCTACCATGACTCCCTCTCCATCCACTCAATAATAAAATGCAGGTGCATATTAGTAAGTGTAGCCATTGTTGCCCAACCCAGGACTCCTCTGACAACCTTTGCTCAGGGCCCCACTCATAAACACTCCCTTGCCAGGTCTTCTCAAAACTATGTTGTGGCCTGGGGAAGTGGCTCACACCTGTAAGTCCTCATACTCTGGGAGGCTGAGGTAGAAGCTCCCTTGAGCTCATAAGTTCAAGACCAGCCTGAGAGAGAGAGACCTCATCTCTACTAAAAATAGAAAAATAAGCCAAGCATAGTGATGGGCGCCTATAGTCACAGCTATTCTGAGGCTGAGGCAGGATGATCCCTTGAGCCCAGGAGTCTGAGGTTGCTGTAAGCTAGGCTGACACCACAGCACTCTAGCCTGGGGGACAGAGCAAGACTCTGTTTCAACAAAAAAAACACATTGCAACCTAGCTTGTCCACACAGTCCATCCTAACCTAGCTCTCAGATCCCTAGCACTCCTGAAGGTTCTCCCGGCCACGCATGCTCCTGCTCCTTCCCCTTTATCCCTCACAGACATCTGCCTCAAATCTTTTTCACATCTAATCTGGTCTTGGTGTCTGCTTTCCAGAGGACCTGAACTAACAAATTCCCTAGTAACAACCAATAGAGATTAAGAGCAGAGACTCTGACATCAGACTGCATGGTCCTCAAGTCTTGGTTCTACCACTCATTTGGCTCCACCTCTCTGGGCTTCATTACTTGCCTCATAATCTAGTCATGAGAGTCGGATAAGTCATGTGTTTGGAATAAGGTCTGGTTGTTCTAAACCCAGAAGCCTGTCTTCTGGGATTCTGGTTATGTGAGCCAATATAAAGTTTCCTGTTGTCTAAATCAGATGGAGTTGGGCATATGTTACTGGTAACCAAGACTTTCCTAACTGATGTTTTACTCTCTGCCCACCCCCAAATCAAGCTACCTGGATCAAAAGAACAAGTCAAAGAATATGATTAAAAGAGACTCCCCCCAAAAGTTCTCCTGACCCCGAAGCTGAGTCAGGCACCCTCCTCTGGGCTCCCTCAGCCCACTGGCCTCCTCATTCCAACTCTACCCATTCTAGATCATCAGTATCTGCAAACAATTCTGTCCTCAACTGAAATGTGAAAGCCATGAAAGCAGGGCTGCATTGTCAGGGTCACCCCATGCACCCAGCACTGTCCCCTACAGGGCCATACTCAAAGTACCACCAAGGAGTCACCACCATCTTCCAGGCTCTGACCATCCTAATCCTGTGCTAAAGCTTGACACAGGTCTTGCCTTGAATTTTCACAACCCCTCTGCAAAGTTGGGACTATTATTGTCCCCTTTTACGGATAAGGAGAATGAGGCAGAGAAGTGAAGTTACAAGAGACTTTTTGGACCTTTGTGAAATCCTAAAGCCCTAAAGGTCCATGGTTCCCCTGGACCATTAAAGGTATTAAAGGTAGGAAGCCAGTGGGAGGTTGCAAAGGGGCGTGTCCCTTTTTTTTTTTTTTTTTGAGAAAGAGTCTCACTATGTCACCCTAGGTAGAGTGCTATGGCATCACAGCTCACAGCAACCTCCAACTCCTGGGCTTAAGTGATTCTCTTGCCTCAGCCTCCCAAGTAGCTGGGACTACAGGCGCCCACCACAACGCCCAGCTATTTTTCTGTTGCAGTTGTCATTGTTGCTTAGCTGGCCCTGGGCTAGGTTTGAACCCGCCAGCCTCAGTGTATGTAGCCAGCACTGGCCAAGGGCATGTCCCTTTTAAACAATATAATTTAGAACTGTTGGAAGGAGAGAAGGGAGAGACAGAGGAGAAACATGATGGAGAGGATGTACTGGGTCTGTGGGATAGAGGAAGAGAGAGATGCAAAGGAGAAGGCACTAAACTCCCTAACCTCAATGTTCCCCCAGTCTCTAGTCTCAGCAAGGGGCTCCCCCGGACCCCAGGTAACCTGGCCTAACCTTGACATCAAGCTTGACCCTCTCTCATGCCCCACAGCCAATCAGTCAGCAGTATCTTAAAAATATACACAGATTTTTTTGGTGGCTCCACAATACATTAAACACAGGTTATCAAAGAACTCAGCATAGCCATTCCAGTCCTGGGTATCCATAAGAATTAAAAACAGGCCTACCACATTGGCTCACACTTGTAATCCCAGCACTTTGGGAGGCCAAAGCAGATGGATGGCCTGAGCTCACGAGCTTGAGACCAGCTTGAGCAAGAGTGAGACCCCCATCTCTAAAAATAGCCAGGTGCTGTAGTGGGCACCTGTAGTCCTAGCTAATCAGGAGGCTGAGGTAAGAAAATCGCTTGAGCCCAAGAGTTTGAGGTTGCTATGAGCTGTGACACCAGAGCTCTCTACCAATGGCAAAAGAGTAAGAGTGTTGTCTCAAAAAAAAAAAAGAAGAGTAAGAATCAAAAACAGGCTTTCAAGGCTCAGTGCCTGTAGGTTCAAGCGGCTAAGGTGCCAGCCACAGACACCAGAGCTGGCAGGTTCAAATCCAGCTCAGGCCTGCCAAACAACAACAACTACAACCAAAAAATAGCCAGGCGTTGTGGTGGGCGCCTATAGTCCCAGCTACTTGGGAGGCTGAGGCAAGAGAATCACTTAAGCCCAGGAGCTGGAGGTTGCTGTGAGCTATGATGTCACAGCACTCTACCCAGGGCAACAGCTTGAGGCTCTGTCTCTAAAAAAAAAAAAAAAAAAAGGCTTTCAAACAAAATCTTGTACACACATGTTCATTGCTGTACTATTCACAGCAGCCAGAAGGGGGAAGCCAGAGGGTGGAACCCAAACGTCCAACAAATAATGCACAATGGTTTATGCATACAGCAAAATGTTATGTAGCCATGAACAGAAGGAAAGCTCTGACACACGCTATAGCACTATGGACCTTAAAAACAGTGAAAGAAGCTGGACACGAAAAGGTACACATTCCTTTCATATGAAATGTCCAGAACAGGTGAATTCATGTAGACAGAAAGTGGACTAGTGGTCACCAGGGGCGGAGGTGTTTAATGGGCAGAGTCTCACTTTGGGAAGATAAAAACATTCTGGAGATGATTGGTAACGGTGAGTGCAAAGCATCGTAAATGTACTTAATGTCACTGAACTATACACTCTAAATTGATTAAAGTAACTATTATCATTATTGCCTGTGTTTGTATTTTACCACTTGACACACAGACACAGATTATGACCAACAACTTCTCTCCTCTCAGCCATCATCCTGGTCCCACCACCATCATCCCCTACCTGCACCACGGTAGTGGCTTCCTCGCTGGTCTCTGAGCTTCCACTGTCACCCCCTATACTCCTTTCTCCACATGGCAGTCAGAAGTCAAAGGGTCTTAATTTATTTATTTTTGAGACAGAATCTCATTCTGTCACCCGGGGTAGAGCACTGTGGCATCATAACTCACAGCAACCTCAAACTCTTGGGCTAAAGCAATCCTCTTGTCTCAGCCTCCTGAGTGGCAAGCAGGGGCTACAGGTGTGAACCACCACACCTGGCTAGGGTCAGAGAATCTTAACATCTAAATCAGCTCACGGTTCCCCCCACCCACCCATGGCTCCCACCTCACTCAAAGTAAAAGCCAAAGTCCACACCATGACCCAAGAGACCCTGACCAATTTACCATTATCTCTCACCTCACCTCCTCCTCCCACTGCTCTCCCCTTCACTTCTTGTTCCAGCCACAATGGCTCCTTTACTGTTCCTTGAACAAGCCAAGCACCTCCAGCCTTAGGACCTTTGCACTTAACTGTTCCCTCTGCCCCAACTTCACCTGCCTCAATCTTCTACCAAGAAACCAGCTTCTCCATCATTTCTTCTTTGTGCTCATTACTACCTGGTATACCATACATTCAAGTTATTAGTTTTATCTTTTGTCTGTTTCCTCAGTCCCACTGAGAGCAGAAATGTTTGCCTGTTTTGTATGCTGCCACATCCCTTGTTTTAAATAAGCCCTGGCACACAGCAAATACTCAAAAAATGCTTGTTAAATACAAGATTTAAAGAGACCAAAAGAGGCTGGGAGGAGTGGCTCACATCTGTAATCCCAGCACTCTGGGAGGCCCAACTGGGTAGATTGCCTGAGCTCCAGAGTTTGAGACCAACCTGAGCAAGATCAAGACCCCGTCTCTAATAAAAATAGAAAAACTAGCCAGGCATGGTGGCCAGCACCTGTAGTCCCAGCTACTTGGGAGGCTGAGGTAAGAGAATCGCTGAGCCCAAGAGTTTGAGGTTGCTGTGAGCTATAGCACCAAGGCACTCTACCCACAGCACAGAGTGATACTCTCTTTCATATTTAAAAAAAAGAGAGAGACTGGGAGAAAAAGGAAGAGAGACAAAGAGAAGACAAGGCAGGGGTAGGGAGGCTGAGACTGGGTGAGGGGGAAGGAAAAAGAATGTGGGAACAGGTGGGCAGGGATCAGGACAGGTAAGGGGCAAGACGGGGGAAAGGCCAGGTGCGGTAGATCATGCCTATAATCCCAACACTCTGGAAGGTCAAGGCAGGTAAATTACTTGAAATGAGGATTTGGAGACTAGCCTGAGAAAGAGCTAAACCCCATCTCTAAAAATAGCCAGGCGTATGGCAGGCGCCTGTAGTCCCAGCTACAGTGAGGCAAGAGGACCACTTTTGAGCCCAAGAGTTTGAGGTTGCTGTGAGCCATGAGGCCCCAGGTGAGGTCACAACACTACCAAGGGCAAAAAAGTAACAAAGTGAGACTCTGACACTGTCTCAAAAAAAAAAAAAAGATGCGGCTCGGTGCCTGTGGCTCAAGTGGCTAAGGCACCAGCCACATACACCTAAGGTGGCCGGTTCAAATCCAGCCGAGGCCGCCAAACAACAATGACGGCTGCAACCAAAAAAATAGCCGGGCATTGTGGCGGGCGCCTGTGGTCCCAGCTACTTGGGAGGCTGAGGCAGGAGACTCGCTTGAGCCCAGGAGTTGGAGGTTGCTGTGAGCTGAGATGTCACGGCACTCTACCCAGGGGTACAGCTTGAGGCTCTGTCTCAAAAAAAAAAAAGATGGTGAGAGAAGAAAGGCAAGCAGCAGAGGCAGAAAGCAGTAGAGGTGAGACAAGAGAGTGGGAGACATACAAGTATACACAAAGATTGAGATGCAGAGAGACAAATAGAAAAAAAGAGAGAGGAGTTACAGAAACAAAGAAAAGATTGGGGAAAATGGGGCTAGGAGGTGAGAATTGGAAATTATTCAGAAAAAGGGGGAAGCAGTGGGAACAAAAATAAAGAGGGCCCTCCCTCTAAATTACCATTTATAGACATCCAAGGCTTTGGGCTGACTTGATAGTCCTCGGGATCCATTCTGGGGCTTTGAAAGCCCTGAGGGACAGAGGTGGTGGAGAGAGAACATGTAACTCCATTCTCAGGGCTTTTGAAAATTAGTTTATTTATTCCTCAGAGCAACTCTACAAGTACCATCACCATCTTTATTTTCCAGGACCAGAGAGATTGAGTAAGCTGCCAGACATCACAAGGGCAAAAAAAGCACTTTGGACCTGGGCAGCCTGGCCCCAAAATCATTGCTCCTAACCACGACCTATTGCTGATTGTAAAGAGGTGCTGGCTCCCTAAATTCCACTTCTGTCTAGTTTCCTCTCCTAGTCTGAGAGAAGGGACCTAAATTCACTCTCCCAGAACAGTCTCCAGCTCAAGGGGATAAGCAGGAGAGGAAAATCCCTTCCTACATGCCAGATCCCAGGCCCAGCCCAGAGTCAGGCCTCAGTCTCCCAGAAGTGAATATGGACTCTACCTGACTCCTTCCCCAAAAGCTAGACCTGAGATTCTCAGCCTTGCTTACTGCAGACCAAAGAGGTTGTAGTTATCTTCAAAGTCTACACAGTGTTTGATAACTTGCTCTGAGATTTCCAGAGGCAGAGAAGTGCCACTGTCTACCCTCATCTCTCTAACCCCAGAGAGATGGCAAGCATCATACCTTCCCAGCAGTGGACAGAGATCTAAGGATGGTTTAGCCTTCCTGTCTCTGCCACAATAATCACATTCACAGCAATTCCCAGAACCTCAGTTCTTGCCACCAAATTATCCCACCTTTCCTCTCATCTCCCATGCTATAACATAAAGGCATATCCTCTGCATCTCTCCAGAAAGACACCCGTCTTCTACCCAAAGCACACAAAACACTGAGAAGTCCTTCACACTGTCTGACCTTCAAAGGCCCTATTATTGATAAGCCTCTTCTCCCTGCTTCAACCCCAAAACTCTGTGAGTAGGATGGGAGAAGGGCCTCCTCGGGACGGGAAAAGCCCACACATGCCATCTGGGGCAAGAAGACAAAGGAACACCCCAGAGACTTCCCCTCACAAACTTGGAGGGGGGAACACATCTCTGCAGACAACAGGACAGACACAGCATGAGGCACCTGGGGCTGGAGTTTATTGCAGAAGAACAGATAGACACAGAGATTCAGAGAGATGAGAAGGGTGAACTGTGGGGTCTGTGCTCATAATCCTATGGGGGAGGGGAAGGATAGGAGGCAGAAGTCCGGATGGGGTCCGCCAGATGGTGGAGGACCCGGCCTGACAGCAGAGAAGCCGCAAGGAATGATGCCCCGAGCCAATTTGCTCGCCATTCTTCAGAGTGATGGCTCCGGAGACACTGGGCGATGTCATTAAGAGGGAGCCCGGGCCCACTCGGAGATGGCGCATTCACGGCATGGAGCACCAGGGTCTCGAAGGCTGATGGTTCGGATTGGGGTGGAAAGGAGGGTTACCCGAGTCCTCATCCCCCCGCGGCCTCTGGAGTCTCTCCGGACATCTGACGGCTTGGGCCGCGGCTAGGGTCGCTGTGGCGGCGACGGCGGCTTGGCGGCAGGTGGAGCTGGGGTCTCGGCCCTCCAGGGGCTCCCAGGAGGCAGGAGATGGAGGCAGCGGCAGGCGCTGGGGCAGGCGGCGCGCCAGGGCGGGAGGCACACGGAAGGGATGGCGCGCTGGGCAGCGGACCCGCAGGGACCGCTGGGGGCCTCGTGGGGACCCAGATGAGACCGTAGTACACCGCGAGCAGCACGGCGGCCAGCGATACGCAGAGAAAGTAGGCGCAGACCGGAGCGAGGCGCAGCCAGCGGCCTCGCGGGCCCTCGCTCAGCCCGGCGCTGCCAGGGCTCTCGCCGCCACCGCCCACGCAGCTTGTGCCCCTCATCCCCACAGCCCACTCGGCCAGGCTTGGCTGCCTGAACAGGCCCCACCCCCGCCCCGCCTTGCGTTCCAAATCACCCTCCTCCGACTCCGCCCCCCATCAGACACGGTCGGGCCGGGTAACTGAGGGCCTCCTTCTGGATGTAGGCCCGCCCCCTCTGGCCAACCACTACCAAGAGACCTTCTAACCTTGCCTCCTCTCGCCCTAACACAGTCCTCTTTCCGGACTTGAACTTCGTCCAAGCATCAAGCTCTACCTCCAAGCACACCCCCTTTCTAGGTTTAAGCCTCATCTGCGTCTCAGTTTTCTCTCTACAAATACGTCTACTCCAGCAACCGAACTACCCTCTTTCTCCTCTGGCCTCAACGCACTTCAGCCCGAGCTCAACCCCTTTCCTCCACACTGCCCAAGCCTCAGCTCAGCATTCTGACCATACCCCACCGGCGGCTCCGCCTCACCAGTTAGGAGCCCCGAGCCAAGCGCAGGCATAGCCCCGCCCCCACACTCTCACCCCACCCCATGTTCTAGATCCACCTACCAGAATTCTGGCCCCTCCCAAGCATCCTAACCCCGCCCCTGGTGGGACCTGCTGCAGACTCGCGCACTCCTTCAGCTGCCCTCTCAGGCGTTCTGAGTTCTAACCCCACGTCCTTAAGTTCCAGCTCCGCCCCTCACCCCAATCGCTCCCCTGACCCTAGCTCCTCCCCCACCACCTTTAATCTCTCTCCCTAGAGCCAAGGGGTTCTGAGTGGGCACTGGAGAGAATACAGGCTGGAAATCCAGATAACCCCCTCGTGACGCCCCCTCCCCATCAAGGCGGGGAAGCTTCAGTCCCCTCCCAGCAGCGTCTTCAGGATTTCGGAGAGGCCTGCGGGAGGGGGAAGACATATCAGGGAGGTGGTGTATGGAAGACCCCCTTCCTCCCGCCTCTTCCGCCACGGAAAAGCCCGCCAAGCACAGCAACCCAGCCCACCCCCCGCCAGAAACACAGTTCAAGGGTTAGCGGAAGCACTGCATTTAATAGAGACAGGGCGGACGCCCAAGAAATTGAAGCCCTTGGGAAGAATTATCAGCTATTTGCCATGCCCCAGATGTAAGCTCCTAGAGGCGGGAAATTAGGCCTGGGGATTGGCACCTTGCCCCTCACGGCCTCCATGGGAGGCTAACAAGAAGGCGATGTCCCCCATTTGTAGGGCCTGGACCGAGTCTTCATAATTTAGATTATTATTGCCCTGGTCCCACCCTGTTCAGTGACCCTGGCTCCTCCCCCCTTACATTTAACCCTCTCCTGGCTGGAGTGTGGCAGAAGCAGAGGACAGAGGAGCGAGGCAGGTTAGTGCAGAGTGCGGAGCGCGTTGGTTCGGCGGGCGCGGTCAGCGAGCAGCCCCCGGTGGCGGAGCGACCGCCACCACCTTGCTGAAACGCACCCTCTGGAAGTCAGTGATCTCCGCCGTCTCCTGGCCCTCCGGGCCGGCCTCTGAGGAAAAAAAGAGGATCAGGAAAAGGGAACAATCAATCTTCCCACCACCCCTGTCCCAGGACCTCCCGCCCCTCTCTAGCCACGCCCCCCATGCCAGTAGGGTCTGTCCGCAGGTGGCCCCCCTAAGCGGTTTATAGGCCTCAGACTCCTTTAATCCTCAGTGGATTCCCTTGAGCAGAATACACTATCAAGGTAACCCTGTTTACAACAGAGGAAATCCTGAGGTAAGGAAATCACAGTCACCAACCAAAATGGCCAAAGACAGGCTGGGCGCTGTGGCTCACGCCTATAATCCTAACTCTCTGGGAGGCCGAGGCGGGTGGATCGCCTGAGCTCAGGAGTTCCAGAACAGCCTGCGCAAGAGCGATAACCCGGCTCTAAAAAACAACAACAAAAAAAAAAAGCCCCTAGTCCCAGCTACTTGGGAGGCTGAGGCAAAAGAATCGCTTAAGCCCGAGTTTGCGGTTGCTGTGAGCTGTGACACCAGGGCACCCAGGGCGAGAGAGACTCTGTCTCCCCAAATAATAATAATAATAGTAATACAGCGGTTGGGCCGCAGCCCACCGGTCGACGCAAGACATCTCACAGTCCTAGCCAACCTCCATCAAGCAAGCCCTAGTCACCCGCCCTCCCCTTTTCTTCCCCACCACCTGACATTATCTATTATCTAACCAGTCCCTCCTTGGTGTGGACAGTCCCTGGTTCAAAATCTGGCTCCTGCCCACTGGATATGGGGTTAAGGGGTTCCCTTCTTGCTCTCATTCTGTTGGTCCCAAAATTCACATCAATCCACATTTCTAATTTACCCACCACCTCAAAACCCTAATCTCACCCTCAGTTAAATCCATCCCATCCTTTTTTTACTTTTACCAGCCAGTTAAATTTCAAAGTCTGCCTATAGTTCCTCCTCTAGTAGCTAAGTCCACCCTGTTACCTGTATCTTGCTTCCCAAAAGCCCTGGCACTTTTTTTCTTTTTTTGAGATAGGGTCTTGCTCTGTGGGGCATTATTGTAGCTCACAGCAACCTCAAGCAATCCTGCTGCTTCAGCCTCCCAGTAGCTGACAATTTGCCTATCACCACATCCAGCTGATTTTTCTATTTTTTGTAGACATGGGGTCTTGCTCTTGTACAAGCTGACCTTTTAATTCTAATGCCATCCTCCTCCACCTCCTATGTCCACCACTTAGCCCCAGCTTTCACAGCAACCCCACCCTCAGCCTAGCCCAGCATTCTGACCCCACCTCTGGTCCAAATGCTATCCCCACATGTTGCTGGAGGGGACTGCACCCTTCCCCATCCTACTTGTCCAAACTCTTCTGCCCCAAAGAGGAAAGTAGCCAGTTCCACCTCCCTCCACTCCATGTACCCCACCTGGAGTTGCCTCAGACCCCTTCTCTTCAGCTTTCTGGGCTCCTGTAAGGCTGGGCCCACTCTCCAGGGAAGCAAGGGCTGGCTGGTCACCTCCTGCGAAAGTGGAGGCCCAGTTAAGCCCCTCTCCCTCCCCACCCTGAGAGGAGGTAAGGGGAGTTAGAGGGGCTAATGGACACACTTCAGGGAATGTCATTTGATGATGTGAATTCTTTATTGGAGAGAGAGGGCTCTGAATGGCCTGGGGCAAGCTCTGAAGTGAGCATTCCAGAGAGAAGCATGACAGTACTGAGAGGGCATGAACTGCCTTCCCCAGCTGCCAGTGTTGTGGGGCCCAGCCCCCAAGCTCCCACTTCTGCCACCAGCCACACCCCTGGAACACGTGCACACAGCCAGCCAGCTTCATGCATTCCCAAAAGGCCAGGCCTCACCCGATGAGAGGGCGCCAGCCGGGTGGGCAGTCCGGGGAGAATTCAGCTCCATCTCTTCACCCCAGTCAGACACAGGCTGGTGGCCACCAGGTGGTGAGAAGGGGCTGGAAGGTGTGGCAGGGGCCTGGGGAAGGGGCAGGGGCTCCTGGGACCTGGAGGGCCCGCTGTTGGCCTGCTCACTGGTAGGGTCCCTGGTGGGGTCAGCCTCTTGGGGTTGGTCATCTTGGGCTGGTTCTTCCTCTTCATCACCCTCTTCTTCCTCTTCAACATCATCTTCCTCATCCTCATCCTCACTCACATCCTCCCACTCTTCATCATCCCCCTCATCCTCCTCCCCCTCGTCCTCAGGAGGCCGGTGGGCAGGGATGGGGGTCTCAGGTGGCTGTGGGAATAGGGCAGGTCAGGGAGGCGTGGCCCCCAGCACCTCCACACACACCTGCCCCAGCAGTAGCCCTCCCTCACCTGTGTGGGCGTCTCACTGGGGGAAGTAGGCTGTGGGGCCTCAGAGGCTGGGGACACTGCCTCCTCTTTCATCTCCCAGCGGTCATCATGGTCACTGGAGGGGACAGAGAAAAGGGGTGAGGAAGGCCCTTCTTACCTTCCACTTGTCCCCATGAGGGGGTACACAGAAAAGACTCAACATGTTGGAATACTGAGGGAGTGGTGAATATATGTTCCCAAATGTCAGGGAAGAAAGATAAAAGGGGAGGTCAGGTGGCAGAAAGGGAGACAAGTGGGAGAGGAAAAGGGAGCAGATAAGGGTAAAGCCAAGAGCCATACCCCAATACCCTAAAACCAAGTCCCTAGGGATAGCCAAGGTCAAGACAGGGACAGACAGATGGACACATACATTTACAGGCCAGTCAGAGAACAACTTGTGGACAGCCTGGGAGAGTAAACCTCTAGGGCAAGGAGGCCCCCACCTGTAGGCACGGGGGACTGCCTTGCCCCGGGGTCGGCTGTTCTTCCTTCTCCTGCGGTTGCTGACTTCAGCTTTGTGCTGGGATAAGAACTCCCCGAAAGTTGGGGGCTTCGGGGGTCGGGCCCAGGCCTGGTCATCTGCAATAGAACCCAGGATGAGTGGGGAGGAACACAACACACCAGACTTTCTACCCCCAGGCCAGACCTCCCACCATATGGCTGCCTCCTCCCACCAAAAGTAACCCACTCACCATATCGGTGGGATGGCTCACGGCCAGGGGTGGGGCCATCCTTGAACCTGCAGAGAGAAAGGGAGAGAAAGTGGGGGTAAGCAGACAAGTAAACAGGGAGCAGGAGAATGAGGAGAAAGAAGGGGAGGAATCAGGGTCAGCAGTCATATCAGAAGGACAGATGGTCAGGCAGACAGAGGACACTAAATTAGACATGAGACAAGACCAGGTGGTGACAAATAGAAAAAGACTCAGAATTTGGCCCCAAAAACAAAAATTTGAGGGAGGGTACCACAGACCCTTAGGTAAGTACGTACATGAACCCCAGCTCCTGGCTGACCTCGTACCCTGTCACTATCTCACCTCTCAGCTAAGCAGTCTCTCCTGCCACACCTATCTTCCACCTCAGGGCCTTGCACCTGCTGCTCCCAAACATTCCTGCCAGCTTGGTGAAGCTTGTTGCCTCACCTTGGAGAATTTCCTAAACCCTCCTCTACAATAATATTACAGGCCAGAAACAGTGGCTCACACCTGTAATCCTAGCACTCTGGGAAGATCACTTGAGCTCAGGAGTTCCAGACTAGCATTAGCAAGACCATCCAGAGCAAAAGTAAGACCCTGTCTGTCTTAAAAACACAAAAAGTAGGCCAGGCACAGTGGCTCACACCTATAATCCCAGCACTCTAGGAGGCCAAGGCGGGTGGACTCCCTGAGCTCATGACTCTCCCCAAGACCAGCATGAGCAAGAGTAAGAGTCTGTCTCTAAAAATAGTCGGGTGTTGTGGCTGGCACCTGTAGTCCCAAGTACTTGGGAGGCTGAGGCAAGAGAATCACTTGAGCCCAAGCATTTGAGGTTACTGTGAGTTACGACATCATAGCACTCAACCCCAGGGCAACTAAGACTTTGTCTCAAAAAAAAAGAGTGAGTCTACTAAAGATAGAAAAACTAGCCGAGAATGGTGGTGGGTACAGCTACTTGGGAGGCTAAGGCAAGAGAATCCCTTGAACCTGAGAGTTTGAGGTTGCTGTGAGCTGTGAGACTACCCCACTGTATTTGGGCAACAGAGTGAGACTGTGTCTCTGGGGGGAAAAAAAAAAGTATAGGTATAAGAAAACTTTGTAAGAATGCAAGATGGGGTTAAACCCAAAATTGCCAATTTTTTTTTGAGACAGAATCTCACGTTCTTGTCCCAGATAGAGTGCTGTGGCATCACACCTCAACCTCAGCAACCCCAGCAACCTCAAACTCTGGGGCTCACTCAGTCCTCCTCCCCCAGTCCCCAAGTAGCTCAGACTACAGACACCAGCCACAACGCCTGGCTAATGTTTCTATTTTTAGTAAGAGACAGGGTCTTGCTTTGCTCAGGCTGGTATCCAAGTCCTGACCTAAAGGGATCCTCCTGCCTCAGCCTCCCAAAGTGCTAGGATTACAGGCACAAGCCACCATGCCCAAACAAGTTGCTGATTTTTAAAAGCTGCTATTCGTTGGCTCTTCCAGAACCTTCTTCTTGGCTATGGAAGTTGGTCCTCATGACAATGACAAAATGACTGAATGTTTCCTGGGACCCAAAAAGGGACAGAGTTAGACTTGAGGAAGGACAGTATCACTGGGATAAGATGGTGAGGCATGCAGAGATACTCAGGAATCTGGGCTTGGGGGCGGGGAGGGGGGTCAATCAGAGAACAGAGGGAGGATAAAGGGCTAATCACTGCTGACCATGCAGCCACCACTGTACCCTCCACTGGAGTGGGCAGTTATTTCCCTGCCCAGCAAGGCTGGGTCTATTAGCTAACTGGATGGGGAAGTATATTCCCTCCAGCCTGTGCATCTGTGCAGTGCCATAACAAGTATCTCCCCCAGGCAGCTGCCACCTCAGCCTGCACCCCAGAATGAAGGCTGAACTGAGTCCAGCCTACCTGGAGGAGCCAAGCCTTGCTGAACCCACAGCTTAACAGTGAGACCCTGGATCAGCCAAGCCTAGCTCACCCCGAACATGTGGGAACAGCTCTCACATGCCGCTGAGATTTGGTGTCTGTTGCATAGCACCTCTGTGTACACAGTGGGAGAAACCAGAAAGAGGTAAAGGAGTTAGGGCTGAGGGCCAAGATCGAGGAGGAGCCAAATGCAGGCGAGTGGGAGGAGACTCACATGCCATCTGTCTTCTCAGCGTCCCACTCCCGCCGCCACTGGCCAGTAGGTTTGCGGTGTCTCTGTAGGCGCTCCTGGTCGATCTTGTCCCTCTCCTGCTTCCAGCGCAGGTACTCTGACCGCTCCCGGCCAGTCATGGACAGCGTCATGTCGCCAGCACTACCCAGGCCAGCCCTGCGACCCTGCTCCCACCCCACCAAGAGGCAGTCAGGGTCCTGTTACAAACCCAACCCCCGCCCCCACCCCCAAATACAGAGGTGGATTTGCTTGCTCAAGGTCACAAAGCAGAGACAAGAACCAGGTCAGCTCAAGCCGCACCTCCTCAGAGAGGCTCTCCCCGACCAATCCCTCACCCTGCTGTGCTTTCCTTCAGGACATCTGTGCTCTAGTTTATTTAGCTCCTACCAGAATAAACTTCACCAGGGCAAGGGCTTTACCTCATAACTCTAATCCCCAGCACCCGAAACAAGTGCCTGGCACATAGTAGGTACCCAGTAACAATACTAATGATATACTAATGATAGTAACAACAGAAAACCCCCAAACCATAAAGCTATAGTGACTAAAACAATGTGACACCAGCAAAAGAACCCACAGAGAATTTGGGAGTGAACCACTGAGTGCAGTGACATCATCTGTCTCCACTGCTCACAGAGCACCTGCCACATGCAAGGTGCCTCATAAATGCTCCGATTTTCTTTTTTTCTGAGACAGAGCCTCAAGCTGTCCCCCTGGGTAGAGTGCCGTGACATCACAGCTCACAGCAACCTCCAACTCCTGGGCTCAAGCAAGTCTCCTGCCTCTGCCTCCCAAGTAGCTGGGACCACAGGCGCCTGCCACAATGCCTGGCCATTTTTTTTTTTTTGGTTGCAGCCGTCATTATTGTTTGGCGGGCCCAGGCTGGATTCGAACCCGCCACCTTAGGTGTATGTGGTTGGCACCCTAGCCCCTTGAACCACAGGTGCCGAGCCAAATGCTCCAATTTTCAAGAATGAGGGGAAACTTGCCCACGCAGAGATCAAAGCATGCCCCAAATTCTTAAAATTAAAACCCTGTGTTACCAACGCACAATGCCAGAGACACACCCTGTGGTCCTGGTCTATCTCATTCCTGCTGTGCACTCAGGCCCTGTCAGAACACTGAGTATCCCAGGTAACCCCACTGCCAGCACCCACCTGCCGCTCATGCTCGAGGCCACAGCGCACCCGCTCAAAGTCAGGGCCACCCCAGTTGCGCCCATGCCGGCGGCTGCCCTCCCGGCGGTCCCGCTCAGGCTCCTCCAGAGGCCCACCACGTCTCCGGGGGTCATCCAGGAAGTTCCGCACGGGGTTTGGCTCAAGAACACCTTCCTATGGGGACAGGAGCAGGAGTTGGCAGGTTCCCTAGAGGCTGGCTCAGGCGGCTCTCCTGCTCCGCCACTCCAGGGATGCCCATGCTACTGACCCGCTGGTTGCGCTCATACTCTGCAATCTTCTCCATCTCCTCATTCATCTTCTCAATGTTCTGCCTGCGCCGCTCCTCCCACTCCTGGGGTTAAGGGGACAAAGATGGGGACACACACGGCAACAGGAAGGCCTACCCACCCACCTGTGCAGAAAAGAGTTAGGACAGCAGGCCTGAAATGGCACTCCTTGGACAGGCCTGCCAGCAACATGGGCCTTTGGCTGGCACCCAGAATGTGCTCTCATCATGTTCCCAAGCATCACTGAACCCAGAGGGCTACTCCCCTGTACCCAGGGTGAGCAGACAATGCAGTACACACTGCATATGGCCTCCCTCCCTGGGACCTGGAATATTGGTGTGTACTGGGCAGAGGGGCCTACGTAAGTGTCTCCAGTTAAAAATTCCTCATGTGGGCTCCACGCCTGTAGCTCAGTGGTTAGGGCACGAGCCACATACACCAGAGCTGGTGGGTTAGAACCAAGCCCAGGCCTGCCAGACAATGACAGCCACAGGCTCGGCGCCTGTGGCTCAATCAGCTAAGGCGCCAGCCAC
>CAUYQV010109332.1:0-47738 GCA_963574575.1 Galagoides demidoff
CCCCTGGGTAGAGTGCCATGGCATCACAGCTTATAGCAACTTCCAACTCCTGGGCTCAAGCGAGTCTCCTGCCTCAGCCTCCCAAGTAGCTGGGACCACAGGCGCCCGCCACAATGCCTGGCTATTTTTTGGTTGCAGCCATCATCGTTGTTTAGTGGGCCCGGGCTGGGGATTCAAACCCGCCACCTTAGGTGTATGTGGCTGGCACCTTAGCCTCTTGAGCCACAGGCGCTGAGCTGTATCTTCTTCTTCTTCTTTTTTTTTTTTTTTTAAATTGGGTTGTTTTTTCTTTTTTGGATACAGAGAGGAAGGAACTCTTATCCACTGTTGGTGGGATTGCAAATTAGTACAACCTCTATGGAAAGTAGTATGGAGATACCTCAAAGAACTAAAAGTAGACCGACCATTTGATCCAGTAATTCCACTACTAGGTATTTACCCAAAGGAAAGAAAGTCATTTTATCTTAAAAGGTACATACACTTGAATGTTTATAGAAGCATGATTCGCAATCACAAAGATGTGGAAACAACCCAACTGCCTATCCATGAATAAATATATTAAGAAAATGTAGCATAAGTATATCATGGAGTACTACTCAGCCAGAAAAAGTGATGATCTGGTATCTTTTATAAGATTTGGATGGAACTGGAGATGAATCTTCTAAGTAAAATATTGCAAGAATGAGAAAACAAATGCCACATGTACTCAGTACTAAATTGGAACCAAATGATCAACACCTATGTGCACACATGGAAGTAACACTCAACTAAAGTAAAGCAGGTGGGGGGAGGGGGGTGGGTAAATTCACACCTAACAGGTACAACACACACTATCTGGTGAAGAGCACGCTTATAACTTAGACTCAATCCATACAGAGTGAACTACGTAATCAAAACTGTATATCCCGGGAATACTTATTTATTTGTTTATGGAAAGTGTCTTGGCCTGTCACCCATGCTGGAGTACAGTGGCATGGTAAGAACTTACTGCAGCCTAGAACTCCTGGGCTCAAGCCATTCTCTTGCCTCAGCCTCCCAAGTAGCTGGGAGTACAGGGATGAACCACAACACCTGGCAAAATGAGGTCGTCTTATATTTCTGATTTCTATCCAGAATATAAAAAGTGATACTTTTTATATTCTGGATAGAAATGCCTTGTCCGATATGTGTATTGAGAGTATTTTCTTTCACTCTGTAGTTTGCCTTTCATTCTTCTTAAAGATGTCTTCTTAAGAGCAGATTTGAATTTCAATTAAATCTAATTTTCCAATTTTTGATTTTTCATGTAGTGTTTTTTTGTGACTGCTTTAAGAAATCCTTGCTCCCCAGTGTCACAGACATATTTTTTCTATGTTTTGTCCTAGAAGCTTCATGGTGCTGGCTTTTACATTTAATTTTATGATTTCATTTTAAATGAATTTGTGGGTGTGCACACTGTAGGGGCCCAGGTTCAATTTTTCCTTACGCGTATTCAGCTGTTTCAGGGCCATTTGTTAAGAAGGCTTCTCTTTCCTCATTGAACAGCCTTGGGGTCTTTGTCAAAAATCAATTGACTCTATGTATGTGGGTCTATTATCTGGACTCTAGTCTGTTCTATCAGACTATTTGTCTGCTGCTGGAAGGTTTTGGGTAGGTGCGTGTGAGTGTTGTGATCTAATTTATATTTTAAGTAGATCAATCAGGGTGGAAAATAGAAGAGGGTAAAAGTGGAAGGAGAAGGACCAGTGTGAAGGCTACTCTAATCATCCAGGCATGAATCAATGGTGTTTGGATTAGGTAGCCCAAGTGGAAACCATGACAGGTGGCAGATTTGGGATATGCTCTGAGGCTGAGCTTCTAGGAATGGAAGATGGATTGGATATGGACTATGAGAAAAGAGTGGGAAGAGGGTATGGCTCCAAGGTTGCTGGTCTAATCAAAGGGAAGAATGGGGTGGTGCCTGTAGCTCAAGGAGTTGGGCACCAGCTCCATATGCTGGAGGTGGCATGTTCAAACCTAGCCCCAGCCAAAAACTGCATTAAAAAAAAAAGGGAAGAATGTAGTTGCCATCTACTGACATGGGTTCCATGATAACCAGGCCACCTGTGTCCAGATCACAAGAAAGGTACAAACCCAACAGGACAGAAATTCAGAAGAGGCATATTTAGCTGGAAGGATTAGGAAAGAGTCAGGGAAGGTTTCCTGAAGAGGTTGGGATTTGAGCTGGGAAAAGCATCCCTGCAAGGGAATAGTAGGAGCAAAGGCTCCTTACAGGGAGTCATGCCCTGACCCTCACTGTCCTGAACTTCAATGTCCTTATCAGATGATAAGAGTCTGTTCCCCAAGGTCATGTCATCCGTCCTATTATCTTACCCAAAGTACAGGAGACCCTGATTGGCAAAGTGCATATATTCACAACCTCTGGGCTCACAGAACTCTCCCCTGGTCATACCTACTGACTCATTGTGTCCTCACTACAGCCCAGTGCAGTGAGCTGTAGAGCACATCAGTTAAGAACACAGATTCTGAGCCCAGACAGAGTTCTTTATCTATAGGATGGAAATAACGATAGTATGTCTCATTGGCTTCATGGGATTCTTTCATGATGTCATTGAGATCTGGTAGGGAAAATATCTTGTAGAAAATGTGGCTCTGAACATGTGCTCAATCTGTGTATGCAGTTACATTATTCTTCCCATTCAGCTAGGCAAAAACTGTCTAAGGTCTCACCAACTGACATTTGGGGAAGGACAGCCAGCTGGCCCAGGGATCTCTTTCCTCACCCACTAGGATTGGCCTCTTTACTTTGGTGGACCTTCTGTGTTCCCAAGTCCCACGTCCCCAAAGTGCACAGGCAGTGGGCCCTTCTTTCCCTTGCTCTGATGATGAGTTAAGGGTGTCTAAAGAGGTAGCTCCAGTTAAAGGAGAGTCTGGGATCAAAGACAGGGCAGGCAAGTGCTTTAGTGTGGCTGGGGTAGAGGTTAAGGGGGGTAAAATAGGCCAGTGGCTGCATGCCCCTCATCACTGGGACTTATGAGCTACAAGCTCAACATTCACCAGCTGCTTTGAAGTCCTTGTCTGGTCCTTTGTCGTTCTCATTCTCAGTGGGGTGAGACAGGGGAGCCATCCCCCTGGAAGCCTGCACTTCCACAAGGGAGGTAGCATGTGGCTTCCATGTGAAAAGCAGCCAGATGAAGGGTAGAGGCTGCCCTCCCTGGGCAGGAAGGAACAAAGAGGTTTGGATGGTCCAGAGATAGGAGTGAAAGGTTGGCAAGGAAGGTGGGCTCAGAGAGAGGTCTGAGCAGGCTCTGGGTTGAGACGCCTCCACATCTTGCCTAGTATCTGGCTTTAGGGGGTGCTTGAGATGTCTCTATGGAATGACTGCAAGGGTGGGCACCCAGGACAAAGGAATGCCATGAGGAGGCCCAGTGAGAGTCAAGAGCAGACTCTGGTGTCACACTGCATACCTCTGAATCCTTTGCCACTGACCTTAAGCCACTTACTCAACCTCCCTGGACCTCAGTTTCTTCATCTGTGATATGGATATTAATAGTGCCCACCTCACTGGGTTCTCATGAGGACTCACAAGTGGATACAAGAAAAGCAACAGCCTGTGGTATACAGGAGGTGTTCAGTAAATCTTAGACCTTATTATTGTGGGTGAGTGGCCTGTGGGAATCAAAGGGCTATTTTAGTGAGTGTTCAGGGAGGAACTAGCCCCACAGGCAGCTAAGGCACTGGGTTCTGGGGAAGGTGAGTCCAGTGACTGGCATTATGGGGAGAGAGAAGGTCCCAGGAAACTTGGCTTGAAATCCTGGCTCTGCTACATGTAAGTTAGTGATTCAGGGCAAGGGATTCCACCAGCCTGAGCCTCACTTTACTCTTCTGTAAAATGGGACTATGTGGTAAACTTGTACTTATGAGGATTGAGTGAGATAATCCTTGCAAATGCTCCTGGCATGTAGTAGGTACTACTTTCCCTTTATCTTTGGTGTTGGGGGGGTTGCATTTTCTGGTGGTCTAGCTAAAGATAGAGAAGCCCTCTGGGACCCTGACATGGGCTGCAGTCCCAACCTTGTGTCATTGCTCTCATCCCCTGGTCACAAGCAACTTGGGTCAGGAGCTGTGGGTGGTTCCCTGCAGCCCCTGACCACTGCAGGAGTCTCAGGAGAGAAGCTCAGGCACTTCTAGGCTCAGGGAAGAGCCTTGGAGGGCTGCACATTGAGATGCAAACAGACACTGGCAGAAGACAGCAGGGCAGATCCTCATGTCCACCTCCTCCCTCATCCACACAGTTGATAAAAACAACTAGCTTCCCATGTCTTACATATTTCTGAAGATATTTTCACATCACCCCTCTCCCTGCCCTGAATCACCTGGGAGAAGTACCTAGGGGAGGGTGGCAGTCCTTAGGGAACCACTATGGGAGTCCCCTGAGTTGGTGCTCTGTGGGAGGAGGAAGGAGTCAGACAGGGGTTGGGTTCTCAGGCTGAGCTGGCCCTGGACATCTGGTTTCCTGCCTGACCATCTCTCACTATCTACAAGTGAGGTTTTTTATCATACTTAAAGTTAGGTCAGGGTGACATCCTCCCATGTCTTATGTGTTCCTGACCCAGACCTGGCAGAGCTTCCTATAACCTTCAGTATTCCTGAGGCTGAGCCTACCACCCCCCAGGTTCATGCCCCTTACCTAGCAATGATCCCCTGATCCCCTGGTCTCTTATTCTACCCAGAAAACCTTCTTGTCACCTTCCATATTCCCCACTGTGATCTAGGAAACCTTCCCAGAACTTGCTATAACCTCCTGTGTTCCTCTCCCTGACCCAACTAATTTCCCCCAACTTCTCATGTTTCTGACAGTAACTCAAAAAATCTTGGCCTGTCCAGGATATTTTTGTTGTTGACTCAAGAACAACCCTCCCTTAAGAAACCTGACTGGTGTGTTCTGCATGTATAGGGCAAACCTCCCTATGTGCTCAAATTCCTGGTCCCATTTTCGACCTGGAAGACCTCCTCTGTTTCTAACTCTGATTCAGTAAATCTAACTTTCCATATTCTGTATCCTAACTCTGCAAACCCTCCTGACCTTCTGTGTTCCTGACCCTACCCAGCAACATCCCTGACCTCCAGGAACCTCCCATATCCTCTGATCCAACTCAGCAAACCTCTTTAAGAAGCCTGGCTCCATCTCTGTGTTGAACCTCCAGTTCATTGCACCTCTGTGACTCCGAGGCTCCCGACACCCAGGCCTGCAGGGGCTCTGCTGAAGGGCCCCCACCGTGCCTTACCCAGCGTGACCTCTGCCTGCATGGGCATCGACAGCGCCGGGTGCTTGACCTCACAGCTGAAGAGGGCCTCGTTGTCGATCTGCGGGTTGAGGGTCCAGGTGAGGAGGGCGCGCACCTCCATGGTGCCGTCACTGCCTGGGGTGCGGCTGTGGCGCAGGAAGTAGATGGGCTCGGCACTGTGGACCCAGCGGGGGAACTCGCGGCTCACAACCGTCTCTGGGATGTTCTCTGTGGTTGGCTGGAGGAGTACGCTGGGATCTGGGGTCAGGCTGCGGGAGGGGCGCTCTGTGTAGGGTCGCCCACCCCGGTTTTCAGCGTCCAGGAGGGAAAGTGACTTCTGCATCTTTGTGTCGTCCAGGTCACGGTGCAGGAGGCTGCGGAAGGGCCTGCTGTCCTGGAGGGGGCCGGAGCTCGCGGCTGGGGGCTCTGAGAGGGGCACCGCATCGATGGGTTCTCCGTCCCGTTTGAAGTAAACCTGAAATTGCAAAGAGGGTGTGGGAAAGGTTTTGTGCAAACGACCTTGACTTTCCAACGGGGTCCCTAATGAACTGGCCACAGGACACTAGTTCTTCCCTCCTAGTCGTCTTCTCAGTGGACCTCCCCACCCCATTCCTTTCCCTATAGCATCCCCCAAACTGTGAGCCAGGCTGGTACAGTGGGGCTGTATAGTCCCACGGCAGAGGCTGAGCTCAACTCTATCATTTAACAACTGGTGAGACTTTTTAAGCCTCACTTCCCTCACTTGCAAAAAAGAATAAGAACACCTGCTTCGTAGGAACAGGGGCGTTGGACTCTGCCATGGTCGTGCCACTTAGGCTCTGAAGGTGGGGGTCCATGTCCACTTGTGGGGCATATGGATGAGAGAAATAGATTATAGATGGGCAGCAGGGAGGAAGTGGGATGTCCAGAGAGGATGAATGAAGGCGTGCGTGTGTGTGTGTGTGTGTGTGTGTATTGGGCACAAACAGGTGTGCATGTGGGAGGGGGCTGGGTGCCAGAATGAGGCAAAAACTAATGTCTCCTTGCTTTCTCTGTTAATGAGGAATTCAAGTTTTCAGAGGCGGCATTTAATTTAATTTGCTGTCTTTTTATTTTGGTACATGTGCCCAGAGGCCTGTGGGGATTGGGTGTATTTTTTTAATAAATCAGATAAACACATCGATAGGAGATGAAGGGAAGAGCAGGAGGCAGCTTTGGGGGATGCAGGGGTTGGGGGTGGAAGAAAGCGGTAGGGAGGAGAGGCTGCGGGCGGGTGTAGGGGCGAGGGAGGTGGGGAGGACGGGGGCAATGAAATGCAGGCTGCAGAGGCATTGCCAGGGTTTATAACGCCGGCAAAGAATCTCTCACGCACTTAATGGCCTGCTTTGGGGTTTTTTTTTTATCCTCTCTTTCCTTTTTCTTTTTTGAAAAGTGCTTTAAAAGCAGATTTGTAATTTATAACAAAGAATTTCTTTAAAGTTGCGATGTCTCAGGCAAACCTAAGATGCTTGGGATTTGGGGAGAGGAGGATCTTTTACACATACCCATGAAATATATACGTGTATATGTTTCTGACTATTTTGTTGACATGTCTCAAATGGCAGCACAGGCGAGCAGGATGGGTAAGAGAGTGTCTTTCCGCAGCCTCGAGGCTGTGAAAAGCCTTCCTTTCCTCTAGCAAATGAGTTTATCTCTGGGGAGAAAAGACCCGCTTCCCTGATTTTAGACGGACTGGGCCTCTGATCGAAAAGGGAAAATTTGAGGTCATGTCCTGCTTTCAATAATTGGTGGCTTTGAAGCCACTTTTTCCACGTGTTTCCTAAGGACAACGACTTGCCTTGTGTACCTGCCCACTGCCCACCTGTGCAGCTGTGCACCTGAGATCCCCTGGGCAGCTGGGTCTCTCTGGCCCCAGGTCTTGAGGCAGGACTGCCCTATTTTCCCAAGGTTGCCCCAGGGGCTCAGGGCTGTGAGACAGTCAGATCTTGAACAAAGAGAACACTTTGCCTACCATCTTTTTTTTTTTTTTTGGCCGGGTCGGGTTTTGAACCCACTACCTCCAGTATATGGGGCTGGCGCCCTATTCCATGAGCCACAGGCGCCGCCCCACTTGCTTACCATCTTGAACTATAACCTCACATACCCAATGCTCTAGCTCCACCCATTTGCTAAATCCTAGTAATGTATGAAATTCATAGGGTCAAAACCTAAAGTGTTACAAAACGTCAAAACTGAACCGGTCCCTAGGAGTCTGTGGCCTATAGCTTCCCAGAATGCATTCCAGAGGTGCTTCAGGAATCAGTAAGAGTGTCCCCTTAACTTTTAAATACTGTATACATGAGGCTGCTGTGTGCCTCATTTAGACTAAAAGGCCCCTGTTGCTTCTAAAATAGCTGAACAACTCAAATGTTGTCAACTCCTCAGCCCCCTTACAGTAACTGAGAAGCAGAGGTGGGGGAGGGGGCCTGTCTGTTCAGGGTCACTCAGTGGATATGGCAAGGCCAGGACTAGAAGTCAGCTCTCCAGACACTCAGGAAGAGCTCTCACGCCCTGCCCCGGCCCTCTAGGCAACCACGAAGTAGATGTGCACATCTCAAGGAAACTTAGGCAGAGTCTCATACGCAGTTAGCTGAAAAGGAATTCCCCCTCTCTTTCCTTCCTCCCTTCCTTTCTTCCCTCCTTACCTCCCTTTCATCCTTTCTGCAGGTGGCTTCCTACAGACAGTGGGAAGAAGAGTGAACTTGGGGCTTGAGTCCAAGGACTTGAGTTCTAGGGATAGGGAACATCATGGTGATTCCAGACAAGTCCCTTTCCTGGCTTGGGCCCCTCTTTTTTGTCTGCTTCTTGCTCAATAACTGGGGTGGGGTGTGCTGGGGGCAGGGTCCCCTGAAGGCCATCCCTGCTGTGGAGTTCTAGGATTCTATGTTCAGAAGAAGTGGGAGCTCGTGGCATGGGGACACTGGGAGTACGAAGGGCACATGGATGCCGGGATGGGTCAGATGAGCGAATACAGATGGGGTCACGGTCGGTATCAGCAGACAAGACTCTCTCTGGGCACAGTGGTGACACTTGGAGCTGGACAAGTCATAAGCAGAGTGGTCTGGCAGATGGGAAGGGCCAGGGCCACTCCAGTGATACTCACCATGGGCGCCGGCTTCCCTCCAGACACGATGCAGACCAGTGTGAAGTTCTGGGCTTGGTAGCGGCTGAAGGGGGCTGGTGTGTCAGCAGCCACCACTTCGATGGAGGTGGGAGGAGCTGCCCAAAGGGAAGCACAGGTAGACAAAGCCTTAACTGGAAAATTCCGGAAGAATCCACGGATTACCTGAGATGGGCCAGGTCCCACACTAGGTGCTGGGGGCAGGAAAGGGCAAATGTTGTCCAACCCCGGGGGCGCCATTGTCATGTCTACAGTGAGGACAATGGCCTGTGCTGGGTGTATAGACAAGGGTTTAAAGCCTAGTAGGGAGACACACAGAAATCAGCGTTAAGTGCATCAGATACCAGGAGATTTCAGTGTGTCAAGGGGACTCTGCCCCAGCCTAGGAGCTCTAGGAAGACGTTGGTGAAGAAGTAGGCACAAAAGTAGGCAAAATACAGCATGGTGGGTGGAAGGAACAGCACGTGCAAAGGTCTGGTGGTAGGTTGATCAGGGTTGGGGGCAGGCCAGGGAGAGTGTGGTGCCCCATGGGGCTGGGCAGATGGACAGGGCACAGAGCATGTGGCATGTCGACAGGGAGTTATGACTCTCCATGGGATGCTGCAGCCGGTTCCAACCAGTGGAGCTGACTGTGACATTTTCAGGAATTTCGTGAACCAGCTGTTAAACTGTTGCTAACTTCAAACAGGTCATGAAAATTAGCAACTGCTACAAATCAGGACTTTTTTTTCCCCTCCCTTTCTCTGTCCCAACCCCCCAGAGAACTGGCTTACAACCACACCACAGGTTATGAGTTTTTCTTCTTATCCTGAGAACAACGGGGAGTCATCGAAGATTTTAAGCAAGAGCAGTGACATGACCCAATTTGTATTTGGAAGAGACTGAAAACAGAGTGTGAATTTAGACTAGAGAGGACGGTAGCTCGGACGTGGGTGGGGTTGGCGGAAAGCCAGATGAGCAGAGAGGGGGGTCCTCCCTCCCTTTCTTTCCTGAAATTGACCTATTCCAGTTTGCCATCCGTCCCACGCTCACCTCTCTTCTAGGCTGGCAAAGCCCGTGCTCCCCAGCCATAAAGCACACTTGGGTCCAAACCCCAGCAAGGCCCATGTCCTTGCACAAATTACCAAAGCTGTGAGCCTCAGTTCCCCAGCTTGTTAAATGGGAATAACACATGGCAGGCATATTTGCAGGATGAAACCAGCTAATGGATATCAAAGGGTTTGGCATATGGTAGGAATTCAGTATTGTTATGATTTCTGCGTTATTTCCCCAACCTCCTCATACTCAGCAGGACTGAAGCTTGGGAGAGGCTGTCAATTCTGGCTTACCTGGCCTTGGGCCACGGTTGAACCAGGAAGCAGAGAAAATAAAGAGGTGTGGGCCTTTCACTCCAGTTAAGTTTAATTAAATTCAACAAACATTTCCTGACACCTACTAGGTGCCAGGCACAGTGCCAGGTGCTCACGGTAGGTGCCCAGTGATGAAACAGAGAAAAGTGTTGAGAAGCTCACCGTCGGGTGGGGGCGACAGACACACAGGCAACTCTATTTTAAGGCCTAATGAAACGAAGCCAGGTATGAGTCATTCATTCATTCAGGCAGCCGCCACATGCTGTCGGCAAGAGAAGCAGAACAAACAGGAAACAATGGGAGAACAATAGATGGAGAATTGTAATTAAGCGTAAGAGCGCATAAAACAGATGGCTAGTGGGGTAAGATTTCCGAGAAGGGAAAAATACACCAGAACACTTCGATTACCTAGAAGTTGCAGATTCTGCAATCTAACTTTTCCAGAACTCTAACTTAAAACCTGGATCCCAGACAGGAACCAACAAGGGCTAACACTTAACAATCAGGAGCTACGCTAAGCTTTCGAAGAGCGTTTCCTTTTAATCTTCACCATCCGTCTAGGAGGTGGGGTTATTCATTCCCATTTGACAGATGGAGAAACTGACAAGTTAAAACTGCTTGCGTGGGTTCACGTAGACAGTATGAAGTAGGGGTGGGGATTTGGACCTAGAAGGAGCCCAGACTCTGACAGGAAGCTGTGCCACCTCAACCTTATGGGTCTTTAGACCTAAGTACGTATTTCAGCCCCAGGGAACATTGACTCACCTGGCGCATCTCGACTTACACGGATGCTTGGTAATTCAGTTGCGCTGGGAACTGATGTGTAATTGTGGTGAGGCTTATAAATTGTCTGCAATACAGGTCCCGTGATTTTTAATTAATATTACTTGTATTGCTTCTAATAAGGGAGGGGATAGGAGACAATGTTTACAAGTGCGGGTTCTAGATAAGACTGTCCATGGTTTAAATACCAGCTGTACCATTCACTGGTTGCAGTTAATTGGACAAGTTTCTTACCCTCACTAAGCCTCAGTTTCCTTATCACCAGAATGAAATTATAAGGCGGTTCCTGCAAAGTGCTTTGAAAGTGCTCCCCATACATATCAGCTATCCTTCTCAGCAGAGTGATTTACTAACTAACATCCTTTATTTGTCCTTGCTAAGAACTGGGAGAATGAAACATAGTGTTGGCCTCTGAGGCATCTGCAGTGAGGAGACCCTCCAAATGCCCTAACTTTGCGCTGTTCCACAGCCGCTTATCCCATGCCACTAGTGAACCCCTGAAATGTGGCTTGTTCAAGTTCACATGTATGAGAAGTGTAAAATGCACACCCGATTTTGAAGACCTAATTTTTAAAAAAGAACGTTAAGAGAGGCCATTGATATTTTTATGTTGATTACATATTGACACGATAATATCTTGGGTATGTTTGGTTTAATATATGCAACATTAAAATTGATTTCATGTTATTTATTTTGCAGTTTGGGGCCAGGGCTGGGTTTGAACCCACCACCTCTGGTATATGGGGCCAGCCACCTACTCCTTTAAGCCACACGCGCCGCCCTTGATTTCACCTTTTTATCTCGATGTGGTTATCAGAAAACTTACAAGTACATGGTAGGTACTTGTGGTTTGCATTGTACTTCTACTGGGCAGCTGTGGCCTAGATTTTCCATTTTATAAGTAAGTAAACTGAGGGTGCAGAGAGGCACAGACTGGCTTACCATCATGCTGTAAGTCAGGGGTCCAACCATTATGTCGTAAGACTGGTGCTCCACTTGCCAAATCTTGATGTGAGTTCTTTGCACAGTATTGTGTGCTCCCAGCCAACACTCGCGTGCGTGCACACACACACACACACACACACACACACACTCATTCTGGAGATCTGCTCCCGAGGCACGCGCACCACCCACACAGACGCTGATTGGGAGCTGTGTTCCCATCCCTCGTTATGTTTCCGAGCAGGTGTTAGCAATATGTACAGTTAATCAAGCTCATAAGACAATAACAGATTTCAGTCAGATGGACGATGACACGGAGGAGCTGCTAATAACAGTGTGGACAGCCCAGGCTTCCCACACTCCCCCGTCAACATATTCCCTAGTCACTGTGTCCCAGGAAAATGTCACTGTGCATCTCGCCTCCTGTCTCCAGGGGGAGGGTCTGATGCAGGCAGACAGGGAGCTGTCTACATCAGGCAGCCCGGGCTGTGTAAGGCTGCTTCACCCCGCACATCACTGCTGTGTTCTTCTTCCTGCCCTTCGCTTTCCCTCCCCCTGACTAAGTACAACAGGCCTCCCTATACTGCCAGGAGCAGCTTCTTAGACTCATGATCAGTCTTCCTTCAGCGTTAGTCTTCCCTGCCTATATCCCTATCTTTACCTCCCTTTTCACCCACACCCCCATCTCACTCCAACATCCACCCCATCCACACTGCCACCCTCTTACTGATCCCCATTCTCATCCCAATCCCTGTCCCCACCCTTATCCTCATCCTCAGTTTCATCCCCACCCCCATCTCCATCCTGATCTCAATCCTCATCCCACCCCCACCCCCATCTCCATTCCCATCCACATCCCATCTCCATCCCTATCCTCATCCCTATGCCCATCATCATCCTCTCAGGCCCATCCTCATCCACATCTCCACCCCTTCCCTACCTTTATCTCTATCCCCATCCTCATCCCCTCAGTCATCCCTATCCCCATCTTCATCCTCATTCCTATATCCATCTTCATCTCCAGCTCTATGCCCGCCCTCATCCCCATTCTCATCCACATCCCTGTTCCCATCCTCATCCCCATTCTTATCTGTATCTCTACCCCATCCCTATGCCCATCCTTATCTCAATCTTCATCCCTATCTCCATTCTCATCTCTACCCTCATCCCATAAACATCCTCATACTTATCCTCATCCCCATTCCCATCTCTATCCTCATACCTATCCTCATCCCCATTCCCATCCCTATCTCCATCCTCATACTTATCCTCATCCCTATTCCCATCCCCATCTCCATCCTCATACCCATCCTCATCCCTATTCCCATCTCCATTTCCACCCCCATCCTCACCCCCATCTCCATCCTCCTCTCCTATCCCCATCCCCACCCCATCCAAACACCCATTATTATCTGGATCTTTATCCCCACAGGCATCCTGACTTCCATCCCTCTCCCCTCCCTCAACCCCCATCCTCTACCCTGTCCTCATTTCTGTCTCCATCCCATCCCCACTCCCATCTCTATCCCCACGTCCATCCCTATCCCCACTTCCATGCTCTTCCCCATACTTATCTCCACCCATCTCTATCTCCATTGCCAATTCCATCCTCATTTCTCCAACCCTATACCCATTCTCAATGCCATTTCTATCCCCATTTCAGTATCTGACCAAGGTCAAAAGCAAGCAGCCTTTCCTGTAGATAGATCCCATGCCCCAGGAACAGAGTCCAACCAAAGGCAGAAGACCAGCTGCAAACACAGATATAAAGTCCACATGACTTCCTAGACAAGAATAATCCCAAGTGCAAAGTCAGGTTTCAGAATAAGCAGCAACAAGGAGGCCACCTGCTTGATGGCCCAGCTGTATTCAGAGATCCAGATGGCTCGTAATGGCAAAGAACCAACAAAGAACCCTGGCTCACCAATCTCTCACCTTCTTCTGCTACACCGTTAGACAATAGCTTCCCAAGTTCGCACCGTGAGTGCTTGGTACCCATGGCCTTTGAGGGTGTGTCTTCAGAGATGACTGTGCTCATGCAGGGCTGGGGGGTGGGTGCAGAAAGTAAATACGCCCATCCCTTCCCTCAGCACTGTTCATCTGAAATGACCCTTCTGAGGCAAAGAGACACCAAGCAGACAAATTTTGCTTGGGGAAGAATAAATAGTAGTAGTAATAGTTAGAACTTAGGCACAGGCAGAGCTTCAGAATTTACAAACCACTTCCAGACACATTTTTTTTTTTTTGGAGACAGAATCTCACTGTGTCACCTTCCATAGAGCGCTGTGGCATCACAGCTCACAGCAACCTCAAACTCTGGGCTTAAGCAATTCTCTTGTCCCAGCCTCCCAAGTAGCTGGCACTATATAGGTGCCTGCCCCAACACCCAGCTATTTTTTGTTGCAGTTGTCGTTGTTTAGCTGGCCCGGGCTGGGTTTGAACTGGCCAGCCTCAGTGTGTGTGGCTGGTGCTGTGACCACTGTGCTCTGGGCGCCGAGCCCAGACACATTATTTCACTTGTGTAACACCAGGCCTGGGCAGTAGGAAGGGCCAAGCCGGTACTGTAAGTCCACCATCAAAGTCACAGCAAAGCCTCCACCCTAAGACTCTCCTTAATCTACTGGCTCCTCCTCCAAGCCAGTGGCCTTTGCAGTTTCCTTGTGACTTTGCCTTAAGTGGAGAGAATGGACACTAGACGTTTCCATGACTAATTTTGGCTAGCATCAGAAAAGGCAAAGCGGCTTCTCGTCTGACACAGCTGCATGCGGCAGCCGACCCCTATCACTCCTGTCCCCTGGCCACCTAGGCAGGCAGGAGCTGAAGTTATTTCAGACTCCATAGTGAACATCGACACAGTGAGGTAATGGTTGGGTGATCGGTTTATGAAATTAACTCTGAAATATTGCCTGTCTTTATCTTGAAAGCAGAACTTTATTTCGGTCACCGTAACTCACTTTGGAGATAATGTGGTGGCTCTTCTTTGCTCTGTGAATCATCCTGTGGCCTTTGCAATTTCAGAACACAAACTTGATCCGATTGATATAAACCCCAGAATTGTTGCAAGGGAAATCTGCACCATATTCGTGTTGAACTGTTGAGTATTAGAGTTCAATTCTCCTCCCCGCCCTGACGCCCACCCCCAATTCCCCCATGGTCCTGGCTCTAATAGAATCAGCTCAAGGTTCTAGCCCAGGCTCTGCTACCAACATCGAATGAAACTTTGGGCAAATCAATTGACCCCCCGAGCATCAGTCTTCACATCTATAAAATGAGTTCAATAAGATATACCCCTGCCAACTTTCCAGCTTCCAGGGTTTTCGAGAAGAGAAGTAAATGGGAAAATGGACATAAACCTCGTATAAGGACAGCAAAGTGCTGACCAGACAGGATGACGATGGGATTATTTATATCACCTCTCTGACGGCCCACACCCCTCTCTTGGCTGAGAGGGATGTTTGGGGGAATTTCTTCCCTTCCCAGGAGTGGCCCTTGTCTAGAGGAAGGGATGATCTCTCCTGTTTCTTGGGTACCACTCTGTAAAAGTGCTTAGAGCACTCCTGCTCCCAGTGCCATTTGTCATGGGGTGGTAATCAATTAGGTTTGGGGGAAGGGTGGGGGAGGGGAATGACAAGTTTAAAATTATATTATTTGCAAAAAAATCCATTCTTTCCTCTCAGCATGCCTGCTCTATTGACTGCTTTCCTTTTCAATCAGCTCGTAGTCATTACACCATATTTCACCAAAGAAGAAAACCACCCTCTTAATATAGAAGTGTCCATGAATATAAATGTCCCTCCATGGTCCCTATTTTAATTTCTTTCTTCTTCCTTTTTTTTTTTTCAGTCTCAAACATCTCCATTTCTTTTCCCATCATCCTCACCAGTCTCTCTCTTCTCCTTCAAGACGCTTCTCACAGGAACACTTTCTCCATGAAGGCTTCTCAATGGTTCCTTGAGAAGGAATGGTTCCAATGCTGTGAGCTGCCCATGGTTCCTTCCTCATCTTCATTACCTTCTCTGTGCCCTGCACACTCTGGACCCTCTGCTGCTTAATTCTGCCTCTGGGCTGGCTTTAGATGGATGCCTCCTCCAGGCAGCCTTCCTGGGCTTTTCCACACTGCATTAGACCAGAGCCTGTTCTCTGTGCTTCTCTGGTTCACGTCTGTATTCCCATTAGATAATGGGCTCCCTGGGGCCCAGAATTTTGTCTACAAAATAACGTCAGAGCTAGTGCAGGCCAGCCAGGAGATACTTCAATGTCCATTTCTGTTGATTTCCTAGAAGGAATCTCACAAGACCCTGCAATGCAGTGGTTTCCATTCCCATCTCCAACCTTATCTCGGCCAGTACCCACCCCTGAATCCCAATGCTCCAAACACAATCCCAATGCTTCCACACTGGGAATTTTTTTGGGGGGAGGGGTCCATGAACACCTTTGGCTATCTCTAACCCCAAGGCCTTCACATCTGCTGCTGCATCTGCCTGGCTGAGTCCTGCTTAGCATTCAAGTCTCAGGTCAAAGGTCACCTCCCAGTCCAAGGTAGTTTCCTCTTTTATTTTCTGCCATAGGACTATGTTTATTTTCTTCAAAGAATGCCTCCCTATGGATAATCATCTCATGGATTGGTTCAAATGCTTGTCTTTTGCTCTGACGCTGCACTAGAATGCACATACCATGAGGGCAGGAATGTCTCTTGTCTATTGTTACTTTGCAAGGGCCTGGCACACAAGGATTGGCTCAGTAAGTATTCGCCAAGTGCGTGAGTGGTGCCGTTCAATTCTTGCTCCAGTCAGGAGGCCTGAAATTTCCGGCCCCTCCCAAGCCCCTTTCCCGGCAGAGGCCTGGGAAGACAGATCCCACCAGCGGGAGGGGGTCCCCAGCAAGAAAAAGAAAGAGGGAAAAAGGCACAACTCTTTGGTTTATGGGAAAATTAAATATTGAGCTGAGCAGTAACAGCAGCCAAGGGGGAAAAAAACAAACAAAAAAAAAGAACGACAAAAAGCCCCCAAATGGAGCTGCCATCAGTGACGAGAGAGATAAACGCAGCGTCTGCACTTATATGGGCTGCAACGGGCCCTTTTATGTGGCAGCTGCTGAGCTGAGCCCACTCCCCCACCCGGAAACTTGAAAGAGGCAGTGAGAGCTCCTGAGAACAGAGCGGATGCAATAGCCAGAGCCGGGGGTCCTGGGGTCTGGGTCGTTGCTGGATCCTCCACCATTCTGAGATGGGGCCTTTCTAGGTGCAGCCAGCTCGGGAAGAAGCCCAGTGGCTGCGGGTGAAATGCACCCACACCGCCTTCCACTCGGAGGCGGGAGCTGGCTGGAGGCTCCCGCTCACCTGCCTCACCCCTCCCCTGCCAGCTGTTGTGCTTTCGCAGTGGTAAGAAGATAAAATTAACAACCACAGCCAGCAGTCTGGCTGACTGCTCTGGGTTGGGAGGTGAGCGGGGGTGGGGGGGGTGGGGGGGTGGGGGCAGGTAGCATGGGGTAGGGGGACGGCTTTCAAGGCAATAAATTAGGGAGCTTGGGCACAGCAGGGTCCAACCCAGGTTAATGCGCTGGTGGAGAAAGAAAACCCTGTGTATACGTTAGAGGGATAGCAGGGAGGCCAGGCTGCAGGTTTTGTTGTTTTGGGTCTGGATTTATATTCTAGTGCTATTTTCTAAGACTGTTCCTTTAAGCTGGTGATTCTCAAAGTGTGTTCCCTGGACCAGCAGCCTCCTCCGCATCTGTGAGCTTGTTAGAAATACAAATCCTTGGGTCCAATTCCAGACAGGCTGAACTCCCAGGTGGGGCAGGGTCCTGCAGTCTGTTGTTTTTTTTTTTTCCCCTAGTTTAAGATGAGGGTACACACGATTAGGTTACATTGTTCTCATTTGTAAGGTAATGTCCCAGTTAGAGTTGTTTCTTTCACCCAGGAAGGGTGCCATATACCCCTGCATTGTTCCCTTTGGGTGGGGACCTGCCGAACCCTCTCTCCTGTCCCCTCTTCTTGAATTTAATTGAGTTTTATGCAGTCTAGGTTTTAACAAGCCCTCCAGGCAATTTTAATGCAAGTGTGTGAACCACTGCCTTGACCTATGTACGCTTCAGGCTCATCTTTAAATTAGGGGTGATAAGAACCACTCAGTGGTGGTGTTATGTGACCTTGGTCCACTGTAGGTGCTCAGTAAATGGTAGTGAAGACTGTTCCTGACAGAGAAGGCTCAGGGGAATTGAAGAACCTCAAAGGGCCTAGCTACCCTAGGCCCTAGCAGATGGGGCATAACTAGAACTCTCTGGAGCCTCCCTGGCCCTGTGCACTGATTGGATCAAAGGACCTCAAATCTCCAAAGCCCCCCCCCCCCCACGACTGTGCATCCTTCTAGTCTTGCCTGGATTGGCTGCTTCTCAACATTCCCAATTCTCTGATTGGCCTTCTAAGCCTCCAGTTGCATGTGGACACTTCCTGCCCCTGGGGTTTGCTGGCTGGAAGCGGCCTGTCCTGAATCCCGTGGGTGGCCACTGCATGTGACCGCCTCTGCTCTTCCACACCGTTGTACTTTATGTGGCAATGGAGCAAATGTGTTTAAGCCCCACGACAGGTGCCATAACTGCAGAGGTGAAATCTATGGGGTGTAACCTGAATCTATTTTAAATAGCAGCAAGGCTGGCCAATTTGGGGGATGTTTTCAGTATATCCCAGAGGCATGTATTACACACATGGGCAATTTCACCAGGTACCATACTTGCAGCTTTATGAGAGAAGCCTGCATAAGCCCCGAGATGCTTGGGGAGGCAAGTAGGGAAGCGTGCTCAGAGCAGAGCGGGGCCGCAGTGCCACCCAGCTCCTTACTGGCTGCTCATCCACAGTAGGCAATGGGCTGGGGTTTGGAGGTTCTGGGGAGACCCTTGCTTGTCTTCCCCCAGTGTGAGAAACCCCTGTCCCTTCCAGCAGAGCTGTGTCTCACCAAGCACCAGGCCTCAGCACTCTGGGGCTTAGGATAGAGCTTACTTGCCCCGTCCCTCCTGGCCCAGGACCTGGGGGACCTGCCTCCAAGGTCACAGCCATTCTGCTGAGAAGTGTCCTTGAGGCAGTGTGTCCCTGCTAGGCTTCCAGGGCCCCACCCGTAGAAAGAGGATGATGGGGGTGCCTGTTTTACATGGAGGTGCTTGTGGGGAGTGAGGGATGTAGTGAGTGCACAGTCCATTTGAGTTATTATGGCTTTTTTTGTGTATTACTATGTTTGGGGAAAAGCCATTAACCAGGAGACAGGAGCTGAAGTTTCTGTCAAGGTTTTGCCACTGACTTGGCCAGTCACTTCTCTGCCCTGGGCCTCAGTTTCCCCATATAAACAGTTAGGGGCACAGGCAGACCACCTCCAACAGTCTACTCATTCGCCAACATTCAAGGTGATAAGGAGGCCCACGTGCCTCCACCCCGGCCTCCCGAGTTGCACCTCCCCGCAGAGCCCCAGGACCCCACTGCTGCACCCCTACCTCTGCCCCTGGCCCAGAGCCTCCTTCCTGTAGGAGATTTTTCCCAGAGGGCACTGTGGCCACCGCTTTTCCTGTCCTATCAGCACTTTGGGATTGATTTCCTGACTCAGAGAGCCAGTAAATCATTCTTGCCGCGCACTTCTCATAAGGCAATCTCCAGGGGAGGCGAGGGGGTGGGGAGGAGCTGTACAGAAGGGCATTTTGTGGGATGGGAATCACTCATTTTTTTTCTCCTTGACATTTTACTGTGAAAATTTGCAAATCTACCCAAATATTCAAATAATTGTACAGGGCACTCACGTACCCATCGCCCAGGTTCTAGGATAAGACATGGAACTCCACTGCTTTATTGGATTGTATCTTTTTTAAGAACTGGGTGAGGTGGAGTGAAGCCTCATTCCTAAAGGGGCTGAACTGTCAGCCAGGGCAGAAGAGCTTGATTTAGGGGTGGGAGGGCCTCAGAGACCCTATGCCTGTGGCCCTCCCCACTAGCTTTACATGGTCCCAATGCCAGGGCCTTGGCCACCTATTTCATCTTTGATCTTGAATGCACTATTGTTCCCAAGAAATACCCTCCTTGCTCTCTCCTCACTCCCCAGGCCCCTGGACCATCTGGCTCCTCAGCTATCTCCAGCCATGGGCTCCCCATGTCCAATGAATGAGCATCATTTGATTCAGGACCCTGCACTGGCCTCGCCTTTTTTCTCTGCCTATGGACACCTGGCATGAGAGAAGAGCCTTCTCATTAGCCCTTTCCTTACCTGCCCCTGCTCTCTCAGGACTGGATAGAGCACCAGGACCTTACAGGCTGCCCACCTCCATATCCTGGCTCTGCCACCTACTAGCTAGATGACTCTGCAGTCACACATCCTCACTGTGCCTCATCTGTAAAATGGGGTCATCATCATATCCACTTGATTGGGTTCTTGTGGGTATCAAGTAAAGTACTTAGACCCTTACTTGGTACCTGCCAAGTTGCTGGATAAATGTCACCTGTTATGGCTACTGCTATTGTAATTGTCATAGATCACTTCCCACCCTCCTACCCCCATGCTTTGGTTCCTGACATGCAGGGGTGCTCCCTACCCCTATGCTTCCCTGCCCTGCACTGTTGCCTGCAGAGTTCCTTCTCTCTTATCTCCCCCAGCCTGCCAGGCCCAGCTCCATGCTGCCACCTCCATGAAGCCCTCCTGGGTTCAGCTTTCACCCAAGTCTTCCCCTGTTATCCCAATTTTCTTTCTGCCAGAATTATGGAAACCAGTGCCCTCCTCCATATCCCCCATCATTCATGGGCTCTTTGGGCAGACGCTAGGTCTTGTGACCCTCTTGTTGTCCCCAGAGCAGAGAGGTTAGGCCCTGGGTTCAGAGGGAGGGGATTGGAGCCTCTGTGTGGTCACTCACTAGCCACGTGGCTTTGGGTGAATGGCAGACCTCTGCTTTCTTCTGTAAAATGGGAATAACAAGAAAAGTCCCTCACCAGCCTTGTGAGGGAGGAATCAAAAGAATGCTCACAAAGAGCTCAGTGTAATCCTGGCACACAGTAGGTCCTCATCAGTGCTGGCTTTTTATTATGAAGATTATTGTGATTATTGTCCCTAATGAGCAAGTGACATAATCCCACTGCCACATGTGCAGATGGGGAAACAGTCCAGGGGTCCAGGACAAGTCCGCAGCAGAGTGAGGGCTTCTGAGTTCCAGGCCAAGCCAACTTACAGTGTAATCTTGGCCTCAGTTTCTCCTTCCATATAAGAGGCGGTGGGGTTACTTCCCTCCCCCCAAGAGGGTCTACAAGCAGCATCTTCAGCATCCATCTCCACAGCCTCCCGCCACCTCCCTGGTCCCTGCTCCCCCACCTCTTGATACAACTCTGTTAACACCTGTAACCTCAGCTGCCTGCCTGCGCCTTAAATCACTGGGCCCGAGGCACTGCAGTTTCAACAGCCACATATCACTTGTAATTAAGGGGCCTGTCCCAGGGAGGAGAAGTTTACCTTCTGCCGGAGCCACTAAATCCAGCTCCCAGTGGTGAAGAGGATAAAGCATCCTACTGACCTAACACTTGTCAGGGTTTAATGATGCACCTGCTGGTCTGCTCTGGCAGGGCCTGGGAAGCTGGGACCGAGGTAACTCTGGTTGGCGGGACAGAGAAGCTCCAGGGAATTGGTGAGAGCCTCAGGGGACGGCAGCCATCTGCCTGGACAGTTCAAGGAACCCATCTCTTCAGCTTGGCTCAGGAGGGCAGGATACACTCTAGAGACAGTTGAGCTGGGTTCAGAAACAAAGTCTGCTACTTACTCGCTGTGTGACTTTGGGCAGGTTACTTAACCTCTCTGAGCCTCAATTATCTCATTTATTTAAATGAGAATAAGAGAAGTACCTGCTTCCTTAGGGTTGTGAGGATGAATGAATCCATATATTTAAAGTGCTTGGAGCAATGTTTGTTGCTTTGTAATTGCAAAACTCACCACTATTATATTCTGGCTTTCTTGATAACGCCAGAATATAATAAAATGGCCTTCTTGAGGGAGATGGGACTTCTTAGTCCTTCTCCCTCAGCAGGCACAGAGTAGGTGCTTATAAGCATTGGTTCAAAGGACTTGTAAGTGTGAGAAGTGGCTGAGTAAATTGTTTCCCTGCTAGACTCCATGTTCCTCGGAGAAGAGCTAGCAACAACCAGCTAGTTCTGTGGCCCCCGGGACAACGTGTGCAGCCTGACTGAGTTGTTTGCATTCAAACTCTAGGCTTCCCTTTATTGGCAGACTCAGTTTCCTCCTCTGTAAGATGGGGACACTGATCTCCACTCTGCTGGCTTCCTGGACCATGATGAGGACCTGCTGATGGGACGGTGCAGCACAAACATCTCGTGGTGTCATTTTTGAAAGGAGGCCTGGCATCCGGTAAGGCTCTATGGTACTTATGGCTGTCCTGCTGCCCCTGCTGAGAGAGGCTGTCCTTCTATCTTGGGACAAACTCACGCAGAGGGAAAGCTGGGGCTGAGATGCCCAGCAGACCTGAGCTCACAGGCCCCACTCACTGCTGGGGATGTCCTCCACCTCTCTGAGCAGTCTGCATTGTCTCATATGTCCAAGGTCATCTGCCCTGCTGTGTGTAGGGAGTTAGAGGGACAGCTAACAGAACATGCTGGGCCTGTGCTGGGGGCAGAAGGGGCTGCAGTCAAGGGCACTCCACCTTGGCAGGGCTGTGCTCAGAGAGGAAGGAGGGAGGGACGATTCTAGAAGCCTGTCCAGGAGGCAGGCAGTCAGCAGGCTTAGTCCTTTGGGGCTAGAAGTAGGAAGTGACCGTCCTTGCTAGATGACCCAGTTAGCTCCAAAGTGTTCCTCTGAGCCCCAAACCCATCTGGCTGGCCCCCTCTGAACTGGCACTCAGCCGGTGACCTCAGCTAGCTGGAAGGCTTGTGAAAGGGCAGGCAAGTAGAGTGGACGTCCTTCCTCCAGGTCCCTGGCCCATTCCAGGCCCTCAAGACAGCAGTGTCTAATCTCTCAGTGTGCCCATGTCCAGCTCGGAGGATCCTGACTAATCCCACCCCAGGCCTCTTTCCACCCCCACCCCCACTCTGGCCAGCTTATGGCAGCCAGCCCAGCCAGCTGTCTCAGGCCCCCACTTCCTGTCTGGTTGCCCCCTCAGAAGCTCAGGCTGCAGGGAGGAGGCCTGTGGGGGGTCCATGCTGTCTCCGTGTCCCCTGCCCCCCACGGCCCATTTCCTGCAGTTGCTGGCTGTGGAGGGAGATCACACGGCTGCATTGGAGCCTTCTCAGAGGACCATCTGCATCCAGTGCCACTTCTCCACATCTGTTCCCATCTTTCCAATTGGTCCCTATGTCTTATGGCTCCTGCCCAGAAAGACCTCTTATGTCCAGCTGCTGCACTCACTGCCTGAGCCCCTGTCATCTCTGCCCTTCTCACTGCCTGACCTGCCCTAATAACGGTGCCAGCATCCAGGCTGAGAACTCGCTATGTGATTACAAGTGCCTCTTATTTATTCCACACACAGATGAGGAAACTGAGGCTTAGAGAGGAAAAGCCACAGCAAGACGGCCGGGGTGGTGGTGGGGGGCAGGGCTAGGCTCAGGACTGCCAGCTGCATTCTCTGTCCTGCTCTCCTTTGCCAGCCTCTAGGGTGGGGGGGGTCAGAGTCCTCACTGTCTGGCTTAGAGAGTGCCCACTGATCTATCCCTGCCCCTACTGACATTTACAGGATAGGGTTAGGGCCAAATGAGGACACACAGTACACTGGGGACACAGTCCTTCACATGGTTGTCACATTTCATGCTCCAACAGGGGAGGCGCTGCTGCAACCTACATTTAGCAGATAGGGAGGCTAAGGCCCCGGGAGATGAAATAAATTGCCAATGGCCAGGTTCCAGGTAGACGGTGGAGCAGAGTGTTTGGGGCTCTGGGGCCAGCCAGCCTGGGTTTGAATCCTAGTTCTATCTGACCAGATCTGCGTTCCTGCGCACATTTTTTTAACCTCTCAGTTTTTGCCCTTGTAAAACGGGGAAAGTAATAACAGACCCCACCTTCAAGGGTTGTTATTGATGATCTAGCAGGAGTGAAGCAGAACAGAGTGTGGTGGGTAGTAAATGCTCAATAAACATTAGTCGCTTTCATTACCCGTAGCTGTTGAAAAGGGTAGAAAATTCCTGTCCGAAACCAAAGCCTCAAGGTCCTCCCCAGCTCTCTCAGGAAGTGAACTCCATTTACAGTCAACCTCATTTAATGGAGGGATAATCTTCCAGTGGGGGTTATCCAGCCTCCTCCTTTTCTAGTTTGGAGGCCCTGGCTCACTTGCACGTTGCTCCCCCAGAATGGTGGCAACGGTGCTGGACAGTGAGAGGGTTTGGAGTGGGGCCTGCCCAGGGGGATCAGAGCAGCCCAGGCCTGCTGCTTAGACTCTGGGGGCTTCTGGGGTTGGAGAGTAGAAGGTTTGGGTCTAGACCTCCTCCCCCTCAGTACCCTCGGAATTCTCTACAGCTCTGGCCTGGATCCTAACCTGCCCAGCTGCTTTCCTTCTGCCTCCTCTGCAGAGCAGCAGCCTGGCTCCCTGGAGTCTGTGGCCACTGCCATCGCCTGCGGCCAGCTAATGTAATTAGTCCAAGCTCAGTAGGTGGCTCATCCACTCTGGCTCCAAGATGGGAAGGAGCTGATCATTTTCCACTCAGCAGGCATCCAGGGAGGCAGGGGGCTGCACTCTGAACCTCTCCTTCCAGTAGTCCTGCCTGGGGACCCTCAAGGGATTTCAGGCCAGTGGCCTCCATCCACTGACCCACCCTTCCCCCTGGACCACCATATATAGCAGCTTCTGCCTGGAAGATGCCGCATCCCTCCACCACTATCTTGTGCACGGACAGGCTTTTTGATAGGGGATTCTGCAAACCAGACCCCACATTCCCACTGGCATCCTTCAGAGAAGTAGAGCTGTGGTTACTTCTGTTTCGCTCAGGCCTTTTAGTGGGGTGGGGTGGGGTCTACTCCCAGCCTGCAGATATCCTTACCCCACTCTGAGGCACAGATAATTTTTTCCAAGTCAAGGGAGGCCCTTGCTACCCTAATATTGATGCTGGAAATTTGCTCCTTTTTCCAGGGAGGAGCATTGGGCTGGGATTCCAGATAATTAGCTTCAAGAATCTGGTCTTAGAAACCAGGAATCCAGCCTCCTAGAAGTACTAGGTTCTGGCCTGTTCTCAAGGAACTGAGCTCAGCCTCCATCACCTCCTAGAATTTCCTGCACCCTCTTTTCCTCTGGGAGGCCTCACCAGCCCTAGGATGAGTTTCTGTTAATGAGAAAGCTTGAGAAACTGGTCATAGGAGAGCTTCTTGTAAACACATTGCCCAAAGTCCACGTAACAGTCAGACTGGAGGTGGCCAGATGGTTTTAAAAAGCATCAGACATGCGTGGGGATAGACATATCAATGACTGGGGTAGAATAGAAAGTCCAGAAATAAACCCTCACATTCAGTCAATTCATTTTCAACAAGGATGCCAAGACAATTCAATGAGGATAGAGCAGTCTGTTCAACAAATGGTGCTGGGACCACACGCAGATGATGAATTTGGACCCTTCCCTCACACCATATATAAAGATGAGCTCGAAATGCATCATAAACCTGGATATAAGAGCCAAAAGTCTAAAAACTCTTAGAAGAAAAATATGGGGATAAATCGTGACCATGGGTTAGGCAAAAATCTCCTTCAACATGACACAAAAATTACCAGGGACAAAAGAAAAACTAGATAAACTGGTCATCATTGAAATGAAAATATTTTGTTTTTCAAAGGACACCATTAAATAAGCGAAGAGAATCTACACCATAGGAGGAAAAATATTCAAATTATATAGCTCATAAAAAGCCTGCTTCTAGATTAGATAAAGAACTAGAACAACATAGTGAACAGACCAATAATTCAATTAAAAATGTCCAATTGAAGGATCTGAATAGATTTTTCTCCAAAGAAGATATCCAAATGGCCGAAATGCCCATGAAAAGATGCTCGGTATCACTGGTCATGAGGAAATGCACATCAAAGCTACAATGAGCTATCACTGCACACCCACAAGGACGCCTATGTTAAAAAGACAGATAATAACATGTGTTGTGTAAAGATATGGAAAAACTGGAACTCTCAGATATGCTGCTGGTAGGAATATAAAATGGTGCAGCCATGGTGGAAAACTGTCTGGTAGTTCCTCCAAAGGTTAAATGTAGCATCACCATTTGACTCATGATTCTCCTCCTAGATCCCAAAAGGCAAGAGAACTGAAACTACACGTTCCCACAAAAGTGCGTACATACTGTGTTTCCCCGAAAATAAGACCTACCCCCCAAATAAGCCCTAGCAGGATTTCTATGCATTTGTTAAATATAAGCCCTACCCTGATAATAAGACCTAGTGATGGGCGTGGCTATGCAGATATGCTGCATTTCAGCGTGGAGAGGAAGACATCCCCTGAAAATAAGCTCTAGTATGTCTTCTTGAGAAAAAATAAATATAAGATAGTGTCTTATTTTGGGGGAAACACGGTAGATGGAGCAGCTTTATTCATGAGAGCCAAAATGTGGGAACGACTGAAATGTCTATCTGCTGATGAACAGATAAACAAATGTAATCTGGCCACACACTGGAATATTATGCAGCATTGAAAAGGATTAAACTGCTGGTACCAGCTGCAACCTGGGTGGACTCTGAAAACGTTATGCTGAGTAAAATAAGCCAGTCACAAAAGGCTACACATTTTATCAATATAATCCCTTTGCTTGAAATATTCAGAGGTGAATGGGTAAATCCATAGAGAAAAAAAGGAGATTAGTGGTTGCCTAGGACTGAGGCAGAGAGGGCCAGCATGGCACGGGGAGTGACTGTTAATGGGCACGGGGTTTCTCTGGGGAGTGATGAAAATGTTCTGAAATTGATTGCGGTGGTGGCTGCACAGCTCCGTGAATAAGCTGAAAGCCACCAAATTATGCCCTTTCAATGAGTGAGTCATATGTTATGTAAAATACATCCTGATAAAACCTTTTTTGAAAAAAGGGAAGGAAAAAAGCATTAGCTATCCTTGATAAAAATTCAGTAGACATACTGGAAAAAAAACAACTAGAGATGTCATGCAGAGTCCGTTAACAACTGTTCTTTGGGGTGGCAGCTGTGTACCCTGGCCCCAGTCTTGGAAAGCATGTAATCTGATTTGGTGTCACTCTTGCCTCAGGTTCTAAAAGTCTACTTCATCTGCCAGCCTTGCTTGGTTGGAAACCTCCAGAAGAGAGGTTGGGATCCTGAGATGGAGATAGACTATTTTATGAATTTTTTTTGCAGTTTTTGGCCTGGGCTGGGTTTGAACCCACCACCTCTGGTATATGGGGCTGGCACCCTACTTACTGAGCCACAGGTGCCACCCTATTTTATGAATGTTTATCACTACTTTGTGAGCCCTGCCTCCCTACTCAGTGGGAAACTTCCCAAGAGCAGAGTGGTTAACATGTTAGATGGCTTTATACACCTGCTCTGCCACTGGATGACCCAGGCAACTGATGTCACCTCTCAGTCTTTTTATCTATCAAAGTGAAAGATGTAGGATCTGCCTTGCAGAGATTTTGTGGGTATTCAATGAGTTAACACTCAAAGAGCTTAACACAGTGCCTGGCACACTAGTCAAAGCTCAGTGAAGGAGGGTGACCCATGTGGTTGGGGGAAGAGAGAGTCGGCTTCAGAGTCAGACCTTGAATCTTACTCTGCTGCATCCTGGCTCGGTAACTAGTGCTGGTTGAATTGTGTCCCCAAAGATGATATGTTGAAATCCTAATGCCCAGTCTCTATGAATGTAACCTTATTTGGAAATAGAGTCTTTGCAGATATAGTTAAGTTAAGATGAAGTCATACCGGATTAGGGTGGTCTCTAATCCAATGACTGGTGTCCTCATAAGAAGAAAATCTGACAGAGACTCAGACACTGGGAGAGAAAGTCATGTGATGATGGAGGCAGAGATGGGAGTGATGACGAGATGGGACTGTCAAGGATGGCAGGGGACCACCAGAAGCGAGGGGAGAGGCCAGAAAAATTTGTCCCTGCAAAGGGAGCAAGGCCCTACTGACATCTTGATTTCAGATTTCCAACTGCTGGAACTGTAAGACGAGACATTTCTGGTGCTTTAAGCCACCCAGCTTGTGGTCACTTGCTATGGGCTGCCCTAGGGAACTAATTTATCAGTCAAGGCTGGGTTTCTACACCTGTGCCATGGACCCGTCTCCCTGTATGGAATGTAAGTCCATGAAATGGGGTCTGTATTGTTCTCACCGTGTCTGTAGCATCTGGACTGTGCTTGACGCCCGGAAAAGCCTCAGTAAGCAGCTGCTGAGTCACGTGCATGAATGAATGAAGTCCCCATGGCTCACCTTCAAGTGTCACTTTCTCTGAGAGTGACACTTCTCCCTCGCCTCCCTGTGTAAAACAGCGCCACTCCCACTGGTTGTTCCTGACTCACTTTACCACTTTGTGACATCCCGGGTGTTCCGTCTCTTTACCCACTCATCCTCTGCCTCCCTCTGTCCCTGAGGACCGAGCTTTGGTTCATCTCGTTCACTGTAAACTCCAGTGCCTGCCGCAGTGCCTGGAATGTACGAGTTGCTCAATAAATATTTGGTAAGTCAATGAACAAACAAATGAATGAAGGGAAAGTAGAATGCCCACAATGTGAACATCCAAGTCACTTTATGATAGATTTGAACAGAAACAATTCTGCTATTCTGTTTGTTTGACAGGAAGTTCAATATCAGATTGTCCCTGTCAAAAGAGGACATGGGGATTTGGGCCAGGTCTGCTGGACTCCAAGTTCAGGGCTCCTTTCAGAGGTTTGAGTAGTGAGAAGGCCCTGGATAGTGGTATCAGAGAATCAAACACAGAAGGGGGTGCAGGAATGGAGAAACAAGGGTATGGATGGTCTCTCTTCCTCCCAGACACCTGTAGGCCACCATGGGGCAAGCAATTCTGCTGACCCTCAGAGTTTCTGAGCCCCAAGGTCAAGGTCCCTGCTCTCTCCATTCTGCCCCCACCCAAGTGTTTGACTGACACTTGCGTTACTCGTGGCCTTTGTATCAAAGGTAGGGATATTTCCCTTGGGAGTCAGGGTTGCTGTTAGGAGCACCCCCGCTGGACTGGAGAAGACCCAGTGGGACCCCCACTGTGTCTCTCACAGGGGAGAGTCCCTTAAACCTGCAGTCCCCAACCCCTGGCCTGTGGACTAGTACGAATCTATGGCCTATTAGGAACCAAGCTGCCCAGCAGGAGGTGAGCAGCAGGGGACCAAGCTAATCTTCATCTGTATTTACAGCCACTCCCCATCATTCCTATCACTGCCTGAGCTTCACCCCCTATCAGATCAGCAGCAACAGTTGGAGGAAAACAGGGCTCCCACTGATTCTGCATTATGGGGAGTTGTGCAAGTATTTCTTTTTGTTGTTGTTATTGAGACAGAGTCCCACCCTATGCCCTGAGCAGAGTGCAGTGGTGTCCTAGCTCACTGCAGCCTCAGACTCGGGCTGTGGGCATCCTGCTGCCTCTGCCTCCCAGAGATGCTGAGATTACATCACACAGTAGACCATCTATAGTCAACACCTCCCTACATTGACCACCTCCTTAAGTTGACCTAATTTTCAACTGGACATGCACCACATACAGTATCAGTACCATAGGCCTAGTTCCTTCTATTGACCACCTCTGTTTGTGGACCAGTTTGTTATAGTCCCTTGAGGGATCAACTTACTGTCTATCACAATGAAATAATAATAGAAATAAAATGCACAATAGATACAATTGCTTGAGTCATCCCCAAACCACTCCTACCCTGCTGCTCTGGTCTGCAGAAAACTTATGCTCCATGGAACTGGTGTCCAGTGCCACAAAGAATGGGGTCTGCTGCTTTCAACTCTGAGAGACTCTGTTCTCTAATCTGTAAAGTGGGGACAACCTCTAAGGGCTCTTGGGAAAGATGGAGCATGAGTTGAGCCCTGAGTCCAGTGCCAGCACACAGAAGGTGGCCTTGATTATTAGCTGTGGGTTGAAAGGGCCCCACCGGCTAGCGGAGAAACCTGTCCCTTGTCATTCTACAGGAACCAGAAGGGCAGAGTCTTTCAGCTTCTGTGGGGGACAGGGGTGGGGTGTCTGCCACTCACAACATTTAATTGATTGTAACAGCACACCCTTAACATGCTTCCTCCCCTCCACAACCTGCACCCCAAGAAGAACTTTGCAAATCCTTCCATGACTGTGTATAATGCCTTCCTGGGGCCCAGTACGCAACTTTCAAATTGGCTTACAATTTATCTGCAGCTCGGATAAAAACATTTTAATGACTATGTGCAGCCCACACCCTTGGTGTCACCCACAGGGCTCCCAAATGTCTTTCCCCACCACATGGTGGGATGTTATAGGCGTGAAATTACAGCCGCTCTCCCATTTTGATCTTCACCCTGAGGCCTCTGGAAATGGCTGGGAAAGAATGTGCTGGATGCGGATGTGTGGATGGCAGAGCTGGGGCGAGGGGCTCTCTGGTGGAACCACTGTGTGCTCTGATGTGGGGGGGCAGGGGGAGAAGAGGGGGATCCTGAGCCGAGCCTCAGCTCCCCACTCCCCCTCTGCCCTGTTCTGACTGCTTCTCTTCCCCACTGCCAGCTGCTAGGTGTCCTTGCAGCCCCTGATGGTGCAAAGGACACCCAGCGTTCCATGGCCTCTGCTCCCTTGGAGGGAGGTCTTTGTGTGTGAAGGCAGTGTCAGAGGCACTGACCAGAAATGGCAAAACAATGCCCAGATTTTGAATTTTGAAGCCGTCTTCGAAATATATTGGAAGAAGGTCATGGGTGTGAAAAAAAGAGCACGTTTTGAAACCTTTCTAATTGTGCCTAATTTTTAACCACCAGAATCACTATTTGGCATAGGAGTTACTATTTCCTGGTCACCCAGAATGTGACAGGCCCTGGGCCCAGAACATCCTGCTCTGTGGAGTACCTCATTTAACCCCCCCAAACTTGGACAAGTCACGTCCTCCTCTGAGCCGGGTCTGTGCCTCCCAGGCTCACATGGCTGACAAGTTGCAGGAGGTGTTTGCATGAGAAGGTCTCTAGTGTCAGCCTCGCCTTCCCCTTGGGGTCTCGCGCCTTACTGAGCTATAGCCTCCATACAACTCTGGGCAGAGATAACCACCACCCTGTAGGGCCCAGAGTGAATCCTTTCTCCTTCGTGAGCCTCAGTCTATGAATCTGTGAATTGGGGACAACAGCAATATTGACTGTGAAAAGACTTTGGAATTGGCACAAACCAGGGAAGTGTGACACACTGCTGTCATTATCACACTTGGGATGTATCCCAGCTCCTTCCCTAGGTGTGTGGTGCCAGGACACACAAACCTTCCAAGCAGAAGACCAGGGAGGACAAGTAGGCAGAGGCCACTGTCACTGAAACAGTCAGGGAACCAGGGTGCGTGAAGCTCTGTTCCCAGAACGTCCATTCCTCAGAATGGTGTGAGGCTCTGCAAAGTCATGAATAACGGACTTGTCTGGGCTGGGACTAAAATCACAGTCCGGGTAGGGATAGCCACAGCTGTACCTGGAAGCAGGCAGGCTGCAGACACCACCAGAGAAACAACAAAATCCAACCCCCTGAACTCTTCCATGGTGCCCCTGGCTGGGCTTAGTGTTCTGGAAACCTCATCTATGGCAAACCTGACAACCACCATAGGCAGAAAGCATCCTTATTCCTATTTTGCAGATGGGAAAACTGAGGCCCAGAGAGGCTAATAGATCTAAGGTTCCATGGTGGATCTGGGGTTTGGATCCAAGCCAGTATGTCCTTAAACTGTACACTAAATGGGGGGGAGGGAGTCTCCTCTTGCATCCGTGGTAAGATGGAGTGAGAATTCAAAGGAGGGAGGAAAAATACATTTGTATGTGGATAAGAATATACACAGACAGACACACATAGCAATGTGTAGATACAGATATGTATAGTAGAAATTTAGACCAGTGCTTCCTAACATGTGGCCCCAGCCCAATTATATCACCTGGAAACTGTGCAAAGGGCAGATTCTCCATCCCTGCCCCAGACCTGCTGAGTCAGAAGCACTGAGGGTGGCACCAGCTGTCTGCACTTACAGCCTTCCAGGCAGTTTTGATGCAGGGTCCAGACTGAGCACTGGTGGTCTCCATCACAGGCTTTGGACTCAGATGGCTGGTACAACCTGATAAGTCACTTCCCATCCCCAAGCCTGGGTCGCCTCATGCGACAGGGGTCATGACATCTCCTGGTTCACAGGGCTGTGAGGATTCTAAAAGATAATCCGTGTGAACCCAGAAGCTCATACACCGTTGGGAGGGACCAGTGACAAACACAGGGAGCGCTGAGCCCTGGGATAGCCAGAGGATGGGCTGTGATGCATGGGTGCTGTGCAAGGGACAATCCTGCCCTGAATTTCTAGTGGTCAGCTTTGGAAGGTGGGGGTTGCTTCCCTGAGCTCCCCTGGAAGCCTCAGCCTCCTGCAGAGCTCATGGAGCCCTATGGAGTTCCCTGGTGTGGCTATCCCAGGGGTGGGGACAGAGATGGCTCATAATTCATACATCAGGAGTGGACCAGGGAGGGAGCAAACGTGGCAGGAGGGCTTTTCCTGCAACGCCGCCTCCAGCATCACGGTTCCACCAGGGAGCCAGGATGCACCACCAGCTACCACTGCAGGATTGATGTCCCTCTGGAGGTCTGGCCTTTGGACGTTTTCAATTTCTCCAAAAGTAGCGGCTTTCAATTGGGGCCTTTATGTTTTCATTGATTGCCCAAGTCCAGCAAGCTTTGTTTTCCGGATAAATATTATGTGATTAGAAAATCAGAGAACATGGAGCCCGGAGTTGAGGCCCATGTCCCCAGCATCCTGGAGGCAGAGCTGGAATCCGAGGGTATAACTGACAAGAACGACAGAGCAGGCAGGGGCTGCAGAGACCATTCAGAGCAATGCCCTAGTGTTACAGATGGGGAAACTGAGGCTGGGTGGGGCTTGACTTGCCCAAGGACCCACCCCAGCTAGAGACAGTCATGCCCATTCTACAGATGCATAAACAGAGGGATGGAGATGAAGTCAGAATCCAGGAGCCCCAAGACCCAGCCCACAGGGCATGTCCTGATTTTTCCACATCTGCACAAAAGCCTTGGGAGTTCCATGGAGGGGGGTCTCTGAATGAGGGCCAGAATCATTCTCTCCGTGGCAGGTGTGTAGTGGGCGGAGATGCTGTTTCATGCTCCCCAGGGAGGCTCCTGGGCTGTCCCCACCCTACATGTGCCTTCCTTCATGGTGTGTTTCTGCTGACAGGGCTCATGGATGTGGCCTGGGAAAGGTGTGCCCACAGCTGCTGGCTCCATGCCTAGTGCTCACTCCCTATGCCCTTACCCAGTGGCAGAGCCTGGAGCCGGAGGGCCTGTGAATGACCTGCTAGGTCTGTGTCCCATGCCTAGCCCCTTCCAGCACAAGGGCAGAAAAGAGAAGATACCAGCACAATAGAAATTTCGATGGGTAGTTCCCCAGGATGGTCTCTCTGTGTACGCATGCATGTGCAAAGTGCACACACACACACACACACTCTCACACAGACACTCACCCTCCTCACTGAGATGCCGAAGGCCAGGGGCCCTGCACTCACCCATGACGTTGAGGAAGATGTTGCCTGATGCGAGGACCACCTTCTCCCGGGTAGCGCGGTCGTAGATGCCCACGTGGCACTCGTAGGGACCGTTGTCAGAGATCCGGACCTCAGGCAGCCTGGGGGAGGCAGAGGACAGGATGAGGCTGCTTGCCTGTGTGGCTGGGCTGAGAGGAGGAGGAGAAGGAGGCAGAGAAGGAGGACATTGACAGAGCTCTGCGCGCCATGTTCAGCTGGAATTCAAATCTGCACCTGCTGGGCCCTGGAGCCCTTCTTTACCTTATTGGCTTCTGTGGTCTCAGGACGATGCCCCTCCCAGCATACCACGAGGATGACCCGAGTGAAGGGGTCACTTAGCATGTCGCTGTGGTAGCAGCTCAAAACTGTCACCTAGGACGTTACCTGGGACTTGTTCATCATTGCCACACCATGTAGGGATCCACAGTCCCATTTCATAGCCAGGGAATTTGAGACGGGGACACAATTGGCCCCCACCCATAGGGGTAATAAGAACCAAGATGAGATTTTGAATTCCTCTCTCTACACTGCCGCACTGCTAATCTCTGCCCAGTCCTGAGGATGTTGAAAAGAAATACAGTAAAATCCCTGTCCCCAAGGAGCCCCCACCCCAAAGGATGAGGAAGGCAGGAAGCTGGTCTGTGCCCCACGGTCACTAGAAAAGATGTGGACTTATCTGAGCCTGGAGTGGTCAACAGCCTCTGTGAACACACAGAGGTTCACGTCTGGTCTACCATGGAAGGGGGGCTTCGTATCAGGGGAACTTTGTTAAGAAGATGCCACGTCCCTCTACACACTGAGCTCAGAAGAAAGAGCACGGTGACAGTGGGAACAGCTCTCACCTCTGCGAATGATTCTGTTTGTAATTCAGAGTGGGAAAGAAAAACAAACTTTACTAGGCATCCTTTCTGAGTGACAGTCACCTAGAGTGACATTTTTTAGATAAGAAAATGGAGACTCAGTGAGAGACAGCATGACTTACCCAAGGTCCCGGGACTAACAAACAGTAGGAGAAGAATTTGAACTTGGTGACACTTACAGGTGTCGGTTACACAGGCAACCTGCTTAAGCGACTTTCGTCGCCGACAGGGGCGTGGGTGGCATGCTCAAGTGACGGCGCCACAAAGAAACAGGCTCAGGGGACGTGTGTAGCTGGCAGCTCCCCAGGTGATATAGTAAGAAAATCATGACCTGGTTGACACCCAGGTGGATATGCGTGCAGGTGACCACCACCTAGGCGATGCATTTATGGGAGAGCAACACAGGTGCTGTGTTTAGGCCCTTGCTACACTGATGACACACTCAGGTGACAGTAACATAAGCAATATGCTCGGGTGACACCTCACACATGGCATAGAAGGCAGCTTGGGGGACACCTGGATTGGTGCTTTATAGAACACGCAGCTTCTCACAGAGGACTGTTTCTACCCCAGACGTTCCTTTACTGGGTCGTCCAGCTGCAGGCATGGCCCAATCCTGCACCGTTAACCCAAGGCACACTCTTGGGCACGGTCCTTGATACCTCCTGTTGCCGTCAGTGACCACGTCCTGGGTGCTCATCCTCCTATATAGATCCTGAACCTCGCACTCCCCCTGCCCCAGCACCTCTTCTCTCTGGGAACGTGGACGCACAGAGGCAGAGGGGTCACTTTCAGCCTCTGCTGATGTCTCTCCGGGATCCACCCTCACCATCCAGATCTTTCAAATGCGTGAGATGAATGGTACCCCCCTACCCGAGTCCCTTCAAAGGCTTCTCTGGGCTCTTAAGAAACAGACAAGAATCCTGCATCGTTGTCTTCAGCTGCGTCTCTTGCCCTCCCTTCCCCTGCCTCCAGCCACCAGGGTGTTTTTATCATTCTTCCCAAGTTCCCAACTTCCCATGCGCCACAATCCTTTTTTTTAAACGATAAATTTGATTTTGAGTAAGTTTAGACTTACAGAAAAGTCACAAAGACAATAGAGACCCCTGTGTGCCCCTCCTCTGGTTTTCCCTGTTGTCACCACCCTGCATGGCACCAACCCTCTGCCCTCAGCAGACTCGGGCTGTCATCTGCAGAGCCTCAGCTGCCAGGCTGTAGCTTTCACTTGGACCCACCCGCCTCTTCTCGGCGCCTCATCAGAGATTTTGCCTTCGCTGTTGTCTTTCTAAAGTGGATTAAGCGGCGCAGAGACTGTCTTTCCCCAGATTTGAGTGGCATTGATCTGCCTGCTGGATAGAAGGCCTTCCGCAGATAGTAGGGACCCCAAGGGGGTGAGGGCGAGGGGCCCACTCTCATCAGCAAAGGGCCGCGATCAATAAACTATTAATAACTGCAAAGGTTTCTGGAGAGATCAGTGTAATGCAGTTTAGCGGCCGGAGTTTACCAACACTGACGGCATCTCTGAAGGGCAGGTAATTGTGTTTTTGAAAAGCCAGGCACAGGAAGTGTGAGGACCCTGTTGGCTGTCCCTTTGGCCTATGTGACTCTGCCCAGGTGAGGCCATGCAAGGGCTGGTCACTGAGGTTTCTGCTGGGCCTGGGGCCAGGACTGTGGGCCACCCACTTTCAGCTCAAGTATCAGATTTAGGCCGGCTGCGTGCCATGCCTGGGGCTCAGCCTTAGGGACGGAGACAGAGATGCCCAGGATTTGGTGTCTGCCTCCCTGACTTTGGGCTGCCAGCTCCGCTTGGAAGGCTGTTCTAGATACAGAGATGCATAGAGCTCCTCCATAAGCTCTACTTTGGGGTGTGGCCACCACCAGGCAGGCTACCCTGACTGCTCCGCCCACTGTAGAGAGAATTCATCTCTAGGCACCCAGGGTGTGTCTGTCCAGGGGCCCATGCCTCTCCATGTCATGTTCCATTGTAACTTATTCATCTTTCCCAAGCTTTGAGCTCCTTGAAGGCAAGCCTGCCCCGCGGTAGGTGTTTAGGGCTTGTGCACTGCACGGATGAGGACAGTGGAAGCAGCCTGACGGGGGCTTAAGAGCCCTGAGTTCTAGTCTTGGGCTCTGCATCTGACCAGCATTCAATGTTAGACAAGATCTTTTAGCTTCTTGGAGCTTTGGTTTCTCCATCTGCTAACCGGGTGCTATTAACACCTGCCTCGTGGGACTGTAGCCATGCGAGGGGGGTGCTAGTATTTATAGAGATTTACAGTGAGAGGCATTATGCTGAGAATTTCACCCTCTCTAAGTGAATCCTTGCTACTACTCTATTTGAACACTATGACATTATATGAAACATGCGATAATAGGTGTTATTACATGACAACAATAATATCATTATCCCCATTGTATAGATGAGAAAACTAAGGCAGAGAGAGGAAGTAGATGACTGAGGTCACAGGGAGCAGGTGCCAAGATCTGAATTCAAGCTGGATGGACACCAGAGCCCGTGCACGCTCTCTGCCCACCCTCCCCACACCGCCCCCCAGCTCTCCCTTCACCAGCCAGTTAGTTTGAGCTCTCTGGGATCTGAATTCGCCTCTCTCACTCCTGAGTGTATTTTTATTCTGAGCCTCTCCAGGTAATGAGAGCCATATGCTCCCTCCCTGCTGGGAGGAACAGGATGGCCTTTTATTTTCCTAAATTCCCTGCTTCAAACTTCCAGTGGGTCCCTTAATTCTGGTGACTGGGGTCTGCTGAGCGAGGCCTGTGCACATTCTCCACACCTGACTCGATTTTACAGCTTCTGCTTACTCTTCCTTTCCTGCCTTTGTCTTTCCGCTGGGAAGAGTCCTAGATTCTCATGGCATCAAGACAGAGGCCTTGGAAGCAGAGTGTGGGGCTGGGAGGAGGCAAGGGATAAGCCTTTGACTTCATTTTCTTGCACTGTTGGGCAATCAGGTGATCTAATATTTCACTTTTGCTGAACACTGAGGCCTAAATGAGTGAACACAGCCAGATGCACTGAGAACAGGACCTAGTGTTCTCCCTTTAGCCCACGGACAGATTAAAACCTTAAGCAAATTGGGGAATCACTACCACCTATTAAGCCCCACTGTGGTTCTGAGTATATGCCGGGGAACGAGACCAGCAAAACAATACAGCGATTCGACTTAGAATTTTTTGACTTTACAATGATGTGATATGCATTCAGTAGAGACAAGTACTTGTACAACCCTCTGCTGTCTGCTCTCAGGGCAGTATTTAATAAATTATATATTATCTGGCTGGGCACCACCTACTCGTGCCCTGCATGGAGCACAGCCAGGCACATGCTGAACAGGTCAGCAATGTGGCAACTCCACCATGCCGTTGTCACCCATGGTCATCTCACACACCAGGGCTGCAGTGCCTGGGAGGGGAGCCCCCAGCTTCTCTCCCTGACAGGTAGGGCAGGAGCCACTGAGCCCCGTACAGCCTGCCCACCCGCTTGTCTCCTTGGTAGGATGAAGACTAAAGAGCGTGGCTGGGGAGCAGAGAGTAGGAACCCAGTTACAGAGAGGGATTGTTCCCAGTCGGAACAGATGGTGAAGAGCCCCTTACTGACTGTGCACACTGACCCCTGTTATCATATAATTAAAATCGCAAATTTCAACTCCCATGGGTTCTTTGGGAAGGTCTGAGGGAAGAGGCTTGCCTATGAAGTTTTGGTCTGTAAACCCCATTTGGTAGATAACTTGCCAATTACCCCAAAGCGGGGAGCCGGCAGCCAATCCTGGGTGGGGGGGAGGAGAAGGGCACCCACCTTAGCCTATAAAAGACCTGTGTGTGCGAGAGAGAAACACACTTAAAGGGGGAAGGAAAGAGGGGAATTGGTGTTCTCTCAACTAAGAGGTACAACGCGGCAGGGTATGTGGCACACCTGGGTGAGGGACACAACTACAACTTAGACTCCACGGAATAAACACCTAACCGTCTGTACCCTCCTATGAATCTGAACTAAGAAAACAAAGAAACCGGAAGATGGTTTGTGTCTCTTCCAGGTCTCTTCTCCACTTGCTCTTTGAGATGTATTCTCATTATAGTGTGTGCTTTTGTTCTGCAATAAATGTAGGTGACTGTGATGACTTTGGATTTGTGCTCAAATGCTGTCATCAGCTAGGCACCCGTGCTCATTCTTGGCACTGGGGGCCAAGAACCAGGGAACACCACCTGCAGAGGGACCTAGCAGTATGAGATAGTCACCACTTTATTATAAAATTGGCTTTGTGTTAGACGATTCTGGCCAACTGTGGGCTGGAGTAAGTGTTTTGAATACATTTAAGGCAGGCTGGGCTAAGCTCTTGTGTTTGGTAGGGTAGGCGTTGTAAATGCATTTTAGACCTAACATATTTTCAACTCTCTATACATAGTCCCATCGTAAGTCCAGGAGCATCTGTAATTCTAGATAGCGACACTATAAAGGCGGCTTTTCTCTCCAATCTGCGTGTACCTCTCTCCTGAGAGGCAGGAGGCTGGCCATCCATTCACCTGACCCAGGATCAAGGTCATCTTAACAAACCTCAGTCTCATCCTGCCAGATCTTAGGGGTTTTTGCAATGTGAAGCTGGATTACCCTTACGCTAAATGTCTCCTGGGTTCCTTGCCTTTGTTTTAAATGTTGTTTATAGTTTTATTGAGGGGTAACTGACAAACAATAAACTGTACATCTTACAAGTTGACACATTTGATGAGTTTCGACACAGTGAAACCATCGCCCCAGTCAAAATGATAGACACCATATCCATCTCCCCCAAAAGGTTCCTTGTGCCCATTGCAATCCACTCCCCTCGTTCTCACTGATCTGCTTTCTGTCACTATAAATCATGTTTCCTAGGACTTCATATAAATCGTATCATTGAGTACGTACAACTTCTGTTCGCTTTCTCCCATGCATCATCATTATCTCAAGATTCATTCATGTTATTGCCCTCAATAGTTGGTTTCTTTTTCTTAACAAGTAGCATCCTGTCACGTGGACACACCACAACTTATTTCGCCCTTCTTCTGTGGGTGGACACTTGGGTGGTTCTTGTATCTCCTCGTTGAAGCAGAGCCTCAAAGCACCAGCGGCTACCTGAATCTCCTCTCTTTGCCCAGAACCAGGTTCTGAGCGTATGAATGAAGACACGGCATGGCTGAGCCCACGTTTAACTTTATAGTACGCTGCCCAGCTGTTTTCTTAAGTGTCTGTACGAGGGTCCCTTGGATTTTTATAACTTTGCCTTTTTTGCACACTGCTCAGGTTTTCTTCTTCTAGAAGCATCCCACAAGACGTTCCCCTTACAACCACCACCCCCCCATTCCTACTTCTTAAGGTATTGCTCTCAATTTGCAGTGAGCCTCAAACCCAAATAACGAGTCCTGTTGGAATTGTGCGTGCAATGTGGATTAAGAAGGTTTGAGGAGGGTGGGTGGGAGCTATGGAAAAAGCGTGCATGACATTTGTGTGGGTGCCTCTACCCTCCTTCCTTGTAATCTTCCCCCAGGTTAGGGGACGTTGTGGGTCGGGTCACTCATGCCCATTTCCTCCCCTCTAGCCACTGGCTCTGCTCAGTCCAGATGTCCCCACTTTTGTTTTCATTCTTGCCACCATCTCCTTGAGCAAGGCCCCCGTCCTGCTGCTGCCAGAGTGACCTTACACCAGTGAGCATCTGGCCGGTCCTTTCCCAACTTAAAACCTTTCTGTGGCTTCCATCCACTGGCGAACCAAGCCCAAACTCCGTTTGGTCACAAGCTCAGATTTGGCCCAAGACCCAGAGAGAAAGAAGGTGGGGACAGATGGAGGCAGAAAAATGGTATGTGGCCTTGTGTCTCTTGCCAAAATTCGGCAAGCCAATGAGAAGACTCTTCGGGACAAAACTTTTATCATCTACCCTATTAAAAAAGCATTTTGTAATTCAAACGTCTTCATTTATATACACAGTACCTCATTTCAAGCTAACAGCAAAGATTCAGGTAGCAATTGGTCCTTTGAGACTGCGCTTTAATGAAGAGATGAGAGAGCCTTTTCATTTGTAGAACCATTGTTTGCATGGAAACCGAGCTTCTAAGGGGCTGGGGACAGAATGATTCTTGCAAGTAGGTTAAACACATCCCCTGCAATCTTATGAGCCCAGCGCCTGCCTGGACTCTGCCCTCCCTCAATCCTGCTGGAAAGGTCTCAAGTGCGAAGTAATGAAGTTGTCCTGTTCTTGCTTCGGCCATGCTTTCCTGATTGGCTGCTCTTTCCCTGAGGCCTGAGCCTTTTTTCTCACTCCCTCAAACACCTGCTCACTCTCCAAGTTCAGGGTCATGCCCTGCGATGCTGGGGCAACATTTGCAGAATGCCTGCTCCACCTGGGCAGAGCCGCAGGGCAGAGCTAATAAAAATGGCCATAAAGTCTCTGGCAGCCCCAGGTGCTAGTGGGATGTTTGCTAATGAGACACTTGGAAAAGGTTTGCTGCTCCCTGGAACAAAGGGGCCAGGGGAGTGGGGCTGAAGACTCTGCCCTCCTCCTGCTTCCTCACACCTGTGCAGTTGCAGACCTCGCTGTGAGCTATGAGCAGCCCAGGTCTGTTAGTCTGGCCCAGTGGCCAGGTGCACACCTGCTCAGCCAGCCCCACTGCTCCCTGTCCCCAGCTGCTCTCACAGCAACTTGCTTTCCCATTATGGGCCCTGGCTGATGACGCAACACCCCTCTGCCCACCGGACTGGGGAATAGATTGGCTACTGGTGGTAGCATTTGTAGCAACTGGGAAAGCACATGGGGACAGGTAAGAAAGGGCCTGTCTTGACTTTGCCTTGGGTGGGATCTCTGTAAGGGACCCCAGGAGGGTGCTGGGATGTCCAGTTCAAACTTGAGTGTGCACAGAATTGCCTGGGGATCTGGTTCAAATGCAGATTCTGGTTAGTCCAGGGCAGGGACTGGGAATTTCTGACAAGCTCCTGGTGACGCTGCCACTGCTGGCCAGCGAAGCCTGCTCTATCCAGGCCTTGGTCCTCTTCTCTCCCCACTGGATCCATCCATCTGTTTAACCACTCCCTGCCCCAACAGACACACTGGGTGATCTACGTTTACTGGGTTCACTAAACCCCGAATACCAGAACCCAGAGCCTGGAAGTTTGGGGGCACACGGTAGGTGCCTAATGAATTTTGGGGAATGGAAATTATTTGAGGACAGGGTTCGTTTCAACCACTAGGGATTGCCACAAAGCTGGACACACACAACTGGTGTCCATCACTCTTCCTCCTCACTGACCAAGTGCTGAGCCCCACTCTGCCCTTCCAGTACCACCATCGCCCCCCGTTCCCGCCACCCCGACCCTGCTCCTGTCTGCCAGCTTCTAGAAAAAATGATGTATCCTTGTCTTTCCTGGCCTGCTGGAGGTGGTTCTGTATTTGAGCCCAGGCCAGAAAGTGGGATTCAGACTCCAGACCCCGATCAAGGGCAAGTTGGCTAGTCCTTGGTGTGAACTTCACCAAAGTCACTTAAGCTGCTCTTGACAATGGTGTCAATACAGTCCTGGGGAACCTGCCTATGAAGAGGGAAGTTTCAACTGCAAGAAGATGAGAACAGAACCATCTGAAATCCAGAAACGGTTCACCCTGGGCTTTCTCCTCTAGCAAGCCCTTGCCAGAGGCACACTGGGGAGATACTTCCCCTAGGAGATACGGAGCCAGGGGCCACACCAAGCAGAGAAGCAGGTGGCTTGCGCTAAAGCACCTTATCTTGTGGGAACAGAATGCATTGATTCTCTCCTCTAGTATTGGCTCTCCCAGGACAGCCTGGCCAGTTAGCCAGGGTGCCCAGCTAGTCCTGGCGTGTCCCATGACCTCGGAACCCATCAGCCCCAGACGAATCTGGACAGTTGGTCACCCTACATTTGACAAGTGAGGAAACTAAAGAGAGGGAAGTGACTTGGACAGCAGTCAGCAGCAGATCTGGGAAGGAGAGGCTGGGCCACTTGGCCCAGGGGACCCCAGGGGTCTAGGAAATGGGCTGGTGACACCCCCGGCACCCATAGGTGGTTTGGGGATTGGTGATCGCATTACAAAGCCCCACACAGAGAACACACAGCAGGTGCTCAGAGATACCTGGTGTTCTGTTTACCACATAAGTTTGGGTCCAACTGCTTCCCCAGCCAAATAGGAAAAAGAGTGTCAGAATCTGCCACCTTCCAGCCATTCCCCGGGCTGGGAGCCCGACCATCGGGAACCTGGCCAGTTCCTGTGTGGCCTGGTGGCCTCCCTGGGTGTGCCATGGGAGCAGCAGTTAGAGGCCCACGTGCTGTATTAACTGGCAGTGCGGCAGGGGGCAGCACTGAGCAGGGCTCCTGGGCCCTGCAGAAGAGTCCCATTACCCGTTAGCGGAGTCCCTCGGCACTGAGAGCCTTATTACCTTCCACTTCGTCTGTTTTCTCCCTTCTTTCCGGAGGCTGCCTGAACTCTTTTCTTCTGGAGCCTTTAAAAAGCCATTAGAGTGATTTTCACCCCCCTTTCAACCTGAAAACGGTCTCCATCATAAAGCTGCTCGGTGGGACAAAACAGCTGCGGTGCCCAATCGAACATAAGGAGGGATGATAAATAGAGCAGGAGGCCCAGGGGGGAGAAGTTCCAGAACACTCCAGCCAGCACCCTTCCCGCTGCCCCGTCTCCCCCCTTGCTCTTCCCCTCCCCACTCAGGGAGCCTTGGAGCCCATCTTGGGCCCTGCCCCTGCCATAGACTCTGTGGAGTGGGGAAGAATCAGAGCCCCAATGGCTGCAGCCCCTCTGCCCACCCCTCCTCCTGCAGACAGAGATGGGCAGAGACCGGCACTGCCTCAGCCGCACCCTCCTCCCTACTTCGCTCTGACAGGGAACCCTCAGTGCTGGGCAATGAGGGGCTGGGGGCTCACCCACCTGCCCTTGGCTGCCCAGTCCCATGTGACCTCAGGTAGGACACCTGCTTAGCTGCAGGAGGCCTTTGTGTGGGGAGGCCACGGGCCACGGAGCTGAAACAAGGCCACCTGGAAGGCCCCTCACTCACTCCAGCCCCGACGGCTGCTCCAACAATGCCAGCCATCTCTTACAGCAGGCAAACTGGCGAGAAGGACCTATTTCCAAGTGGAAAAATGTCTCTTGGAAATCAGATTTTAAATCTTTTTCCAATAATGACTTCCCCAAAACAAAACCTTACAGAGCCTAGCATGGGATCCCCAGATCACTGAAGCCAGTGACAGATTTGGGAACACGGGCCCTGCCACTCCTTCCCACCCTGTCCAGCCACCGGCCACCCTTGGCCTCCATTTCTCTCCTGTAAACCCTTGCCCCTGACTTTCTGGCCCACTGCTGTCCCCCCCCCACCCCCCATGTCTCCCTCCCACTTCCTCTTCAGGCCTCTCTCTTCCAGCCTTGGCTGCTGCCATGGAAACCGCTGCCTCCTCCAGGTCCTGGTTCATCCACTCAGCCCCTCACCGGCTAGCCTGCTCCACTCAGGGTCTGGCAGGGGTGGACCAGGGAAGGAGGGACTGAGGGTTCAGGGGATTCTTTCTACCTCAGCTTCCCCTGATGTCAGCCTGGGCCCAGCAAGCACAGGGCACCTCTCTGTAGAAGAAGGCCCTATGTGGGGGAGAACAAGGAACCAGGCAGTTGGCCAAGGCCAAAGTAGACCCAAGAAGCTGGGCAGCGAGCAGACCAAGTAGGCTGATGGCACACGGCTCCTCTCACCACCTCCTCTCTGTCCCACACAATTGCTGAATTTCTTAACAGGAACCCCCTCTCTGCCTCTGACTCTGTGCTTGGTGGTGGGAACCCATTGGTGCCCAGCCTGCCATCAGCAGGACAGGGGCAACGCAGAAAGTGGCTACCTCTGGTCTCCCTGCTCTTCTTCAAACCACCTGTTTCTCTGATCTTGTTCAATGAACACAGCTGTGGCCCTACTGTGTGCAAGGTGAGCGGTAGGTCTCTGACGTTGAGATTCTGGGGGGCAACTTGTGCCTCATTCATCTCTGTCCCAGTCAGTGGTGTACTGAGCACCTCCTGTGTGTATGATCCTCTGAAAACTGATCTTGTTCGACTCTCACCAAAAGCCCTCTGTGGTATTCTGTGATAAGAGTAATAGTAACTAATGCTTCTCTAGACCTTCCTCTGGGCCACCTACTCCCAGCTTTCATGCACTGCAGTCGAGGGATCCAGGACACGTTACTTAATGCCTCAGTTTCCCCATCTATAAAACTCATTTGATCTTCACAACCATCCCATGAAGTAGGTGCCATTCTTGTGGCCCCAACTTCACAGATGAGAACTGAGGCTCGGGGATGTTGACTCAAAGAAGGTCAAAGCTGCAGCCGGAACCTTGACCATCAGGCCCCAGAACTGAAACCTGCTAGGGTCTGAATGTTTGTGTCCCCCTTGATGTCAGGTATTGAAACCTAGTCACCAATGTCATTGTATTAGGAGGTAGGCCTTTTGGAGGTGATTAGCGTGGGATAAGCCCCTAAAAAGGAGACCCCAGAGGGCTGCCTTGTCTCTTTTGCGATGGGAGGACACAGTACCTTCTGGTTCCCAGAGTCAGCAGACATGGAAAGTGCCTGGGTCCGGGACTTCCTAGTTTCCAGAACTGTGAGACATATATTTCTATTGTTCATAAGCCCCCTGGTTTGTGGTATTTTGTTATAGCAGCCCACAGGTCCTTAAGCTCCATGCCCATTGCTGTTGGAGGTGAGTATAGCACACAGAGTGTCCTGGGCTTCTGCGAGGTCACAGTGTTGGTCAGTGGCAGAAGAGAAGCAAAATCTTTCAGATGGAGCAGAGTCATAAAGGGCAAGCAGAATGAGCGGGGGCTCTGGGCCATTGAGGCAGCAGGCCCATAGCAACAACTTTGGTAGCATGGGCCCGTGCACAGCCTGGCTGTATCTTCAGGTAATCAAGCGCAATCCTTTTCATCTGCAGGGACCTTATTTTTCCTGAAAGCAAACACCAGCAAGAATCCATCACACAGGTCTCTCTGATATGGGACCAGAGCCCCCTGAGGCCAAACTTCTCAACCACAGTTTGACAAAAGGATCAGAAAAGAGGTTCTAAAAGATGGTCCTCAGCCCCTAGAAAAGAAGGGGGTGCAAATGCTTAGCACATGCAAGCACTACATTCAGAGAAGCCTCTTGTGCTGGGGGCTGAGCTGACCTGGCCCACCTGTGTGGCTGTCAATCACCTCAGCTTCCTGCAGGGAGAGGGTCCAGGCGAAACATCCTCAAAGCCCGAGATGGACACAGCAGTGAAGCCACATTATGTCATTTAGTACCTACAACTGCCTGGAGAGATCAGAATGCTGAGCCTCATTTAACAGATTAGGAAACTGAGGCCCAGGGAGGCCAGGCAATTTGTCTGAGGTCACGCAGCTTCTACCTGGAAGAGCTGGGGCAGGAACTCAGGCCCAGGAGTTCATCAGGAGAACAAAACACCTGACAGTACTGCGATCCCTCTCTCCTTTGGTCAGCTTCAGAGCAGGACCAAACTCTCCTGTGGGGGGAAAGCAAACCTTAACACTCTCTGCAAAGATGCAGCTGGGCCTAGGGGCTTGCAGGAGGCCTCCCAACCAGGTCAGCTGATGGATGACCCGGGGCCGAACCCGATTCCCGCTGCTTCATCAAAGCTGAGCTAAAAACAGCCTTGCTTTGGCAGGGGAAAATTGAAACTCTCAGCTCCCTCTTAAGGCTCTTAAACAGGTCAGCCCACCAAAAACCCAATCCTTCAATCTAGGTTCTCTTTAAAAAGTAGGCCAATTATGTTTGACTGTCCTGAGCTAGGTGGGACCACCGTAGGAGAAGGTCAGGCCAGGGTGCCCAGGGCCGCCGGCAGATGGGAGACAGAGAAGCCAGCCAGCTTCTCCCATCCGCCTCTTTGTCAAAACAAAATTAAAATGCCTGGACTCTTGCTGGCACCAAGATCCCATCCAAGGTAATAGGTATTTATCTTAGTGCGTTCAGCCCTGGGCTCAGTGCCACGGGGAGATGGAAACTCGAAACTGCTTCCTGCTCTGTCTCTCACACTTAGCACGATGCCTAGCGCTTGGAAGACAATAAATAGCCAGTCATCCATCCATTCATTCATTCAATGTAGTTTTCCCGGAGCACCTACTATGTGCCAAAGCCTGTGTTAGGTTCTAGGGATGCAGCCATGCACAGTACAGATAAAACCCACTGTTCTCATGGAGTTCACATTTTAATTGAGGGAGACAGACCAGACGCATAGTAAGTTTTAAATGCTAGAGCGTGTCAGTGGTTATAAGGCATACGGTATTTCGAAAAATAAAGATAGGATAGGGATAGAGGGTGCTGGGAGTGGGGGTCAGGGGTTAAATTCAAAATTCGTAATTGTAGGATAGTGAGGGGAAGCTTCACAGAGGAGGTACCGTTTGAGCAAAGTCCTCAAGGAGAGGACTCGTGTAACATGTGCAGGATAGAATGGATGAAAATGAGAATCCCTGAGCTGATTAAGTGCCACAAACTGTTGCTAAACACATCAACACCATCTTGTGAATTTCTTGGAACAACTTTGTAAGATGAGCAACAGTGTGTAAATTACCAGCAAACTAACAGAAGCTCAGAAGCAAAATCAAAAGAAGTTCAGGCCTTCATGGGGTTACAGCCTGTACAAGGCAGTTATATAATTCAGCTCCTAGTCTTGTTTTCATAGTAATAGTTACTATGAACGTTAGCTGGACATGTAGCTGCTTGAAACAAAAACTCCATTTCCCAGCCACCCTTGCAGCAGGGGTGGCCATGTGACTAAGTTTGGCCAATGAGATGTAAGCAGGGATGGTATGCACTATTTCTTGAGGGAGTAGCTGTGTCTTTTTTCTTCCCCTCCCCCTTCCTCCTGGCTGGAATGTAGATGTAATGGTTGGAGCTGGAGCAGCCTTTTTAAACTTTGAGGAGACATTGAGAATGAGGCCAAGCACAGTGGTGCATCAAGAGGAAAGGAGTTTGAGTATCTGAAACAAGTGTGGAACATCCAGCACAGACTACCTGGGAATCTAAAGAGAAAGGTGAATAAACTCTTATCTAGTTTAAGAAACACTTTGGGTTTTTGTTGCATGTTACTCAAACTAGTTCTCACCGATATCCCTTCAGGTGATAGAGAGTGTTGTGGACAGGCAGGAGGTAAAGAGATCGTTCTCTCCTTTAGATCCAGCCATTATTTATAAGTGGTTGCTTACTATAATTTGGTAACCAGTATTACAGCCACTTCTCCAGCTTTTTAAACAAAAGACAAAAATACAGATTTGTATGTGGACTCTCCTGATTTTCAAAGATTGTCATTGATTTAATTAAAAATATTCTTTTCATTTAAAAAAAGCCTTCAGTATCAGTCAAACAGAACTTGTTAACTGGCTGGCTTTGGTTTATGAGTTCCTAGTTTGGAAATGAGGCCCCACGAGGGGAGATACTCTCAGGGAGGACTGAATGGGCAGAGCTGGGGCCCCTGGGAACTCAAAGTTGATCCTGCATGGAAGGGATGAGGTGGAAGCCACCTGGATGAGTTTTTCACTGGGTCAGCTTCTGAAGTGAGCCTCTTGGATTCTCAGAAAGGCCAAAACAAAGGCAATACTGCTTAACCAAACACACACACTCACATACACACCCCATCAGTGGGGGCAAGGCCCACAGAAGTGAGCAGTGGCTTGGCAGGCTGGTGCATTTTAATGG
>CAUYQV010109333.1:0-24443 GCA_963574575.1 Galagoides demidoff
ACTGTCAAACAATCCAATGCCATAGGTGTATTATAATTATAATAATACCCACATTCAGCTTGGCACCTGTGGCTCAAGTGACTAAGGCGCCAGCCACATACACCTAAGGTGGCGGGTTCGAATCCAGCCCGGGCCCACCAAACAACAATAACGGCTGCAACCAAAAAAATAGCTGGGCATTGTGGCAGGCACCTGTGGTCCCAGCTACTTGGGAGGCTGAGACAGGAGACTCACTTGAGCCCAGGAGTTGGAGGTTGCTGTGAGCTGTGATACCACAGCACTCTACCCAGGGGGATAGCTTGAGGCTCTGTCTCAAAAATAATAATAATATCCACGTTCCTCTCCCCTTCCTTTTAAAGATAAGAAATATTGACAGTTAGGGAACTGATTTGTTCAAGATCATACAGCTGTAAAACACAGAGGCAGGACAGAAGCACTAGTCTGTCTGACTCCATAGTCCAAGCTCTCAATAAGAAGTTCTCAAAGATGCCCCATATATTAGAATCACCTGGCAAGTACTCTATTAAAATCTCTAGAGGCAGAGCTGCACATGGCCCAAAATGTCCAGTAGATTTTGAGGTAGCCAGACCCAAGATTTGCGATGCTGGCTCGGCGCCTGTGGCTCAATCGGCTAAGGCGCCAGCCACGTACACCTAAGGTGGCGGGTTCGAATCCCCAGCCCAGGCCCACCAAAACAACAATGATGGCTGAAACCAAAAAATGGCCAGGCGTTGTGGCGGGCACCTGTGGTTCCAGCTACTTGGGAGGCTGAGGGAGGAGACTCGCTTGAGCCCAGGAGTTGGAGGTTGCTATGAGCTGTGATGCCATGGCACTCTACCCAGGGGGATAGCTTGAGGCTCTGTCTCAAAAAAAAAAAAAAAAGATTTGTGATGCTCTGCTATAAAATACCTCATTTTACTTCCTTCTCAATAAATGTCTGTTAAATGAATGAATATAGGCTGTATTTCTTCCACTAATAATCCATTTCTTCCTTAAGGATTGCTTCTCAAGTAATGATCCTCATTTTAAAATGCAAGTATTCTTCCTGAGAAGTTGTCTCTAGATTCTCTACTATCTTTATCAGCAACAGAGTCATGGTTACAGAGAAGCTCAGCCTCAGTGGCTACAGGAGGTATCTTATCAAGGATGGGGAAAGCCAGAAGGTAGGCTGAAATTCACATTTGATACCTCACAATGCACCTGGGGGTCCATGCTGCCGGAACATGTAGCCAAGAGCTGGAAACCTGGGGCCCTCTGTAAGTTCCTTCAAGTGTTTTTACTGTATGAAGCTCCCAGTCCTTGGCCCTTAGTTGAACAAGGCTCCTGTCCTGCCAGATATCAGCAATGGCACGGGCTCCACAATGGTCCAGAAATGTTCCTTCTGTGTGCAGTGATACCTTCAGTCACTTGCCCTTATGCTCTGGACCCCACTCCTTTAAAGGGGTGATGTCCTTCTTCATGGCTGGCAGCTTCTCTAGAAACCTGACCTCAAGCAGCACAAGTGTCCATCAGGCAAATGTAACGGAATATTATTCAGCAGTAAGAAGAAATGAAGTACCAACCACATGGATGGACCTTAGGATAATGAAAACAGTATGCCAAAGTGGAAGAAGCCAGTTACACACACCACACACACAAATACATGTTGTATGATTCCTTTTATACAAAATGTCCAGAATAGCAGGCAAGTCCATAGAGACAAAAAGTAGACTAGCGGCTGCCTTGGGCTGGAAGAGTTTGGTGGGGAACAATGAATGACCCCTAACAGGTATAGGGTTTCTTTGGGGGTGGTGAAAATGTCTAAAATTTATGGTAATGATTCACAACAGCATTGTGAATACTCCAAAAACTACAGAATAGTACATTTTAAATGTGTGAATTCTATGGTATGCAACTTATATCTCACCAAGCTGTGGTGGGGCGGGGGAGACAGCCCAAGGAAGCAGAAGAGTTGTAGAGAAATTAGAGTCAGAATCAGGTGCTTGCCAGGTGCCCATCACAAACGGGGAAGTTTGGAAAGTTCTTCTCCACCTGAGGTGTATACAGGATCAGTTACAGAGGTATCTGTAAACTGATTTTATCAGTTACTTTCTAGGATACCTTTTTCTCTTCTGAACGTGCATCTAATTTTTCCGCCCATTCCTGTCCCTTCCTAGGGCTAAGTTCACAGTACTTCCCAGAGTAAAAATACATGAAGTCCTGAAGTCAGGCACACAATATTATATTTTTTAGAAAGGATTTTAAGTTAAAATATAAAGTGCATCTATTGTATCTCTTGCTTGGCACACTTTTGCTGCCAGAAATTTCAAAGATCATGTACCCATCATTTATGAAGGGAAGAGAAGAACATTCAGACCAGGAATGATATTTACAAATAGGCCATGATTCCATTGATGGCTCCATGTGTCAATGTTGCCACCTCCTTTTTTGTCTATTCGGGGCTGTATTGTCTCTTGTATGAACAGTTAGAGCAGCCTGATACTTCCCACTGTCTCATCTTCCATGATGCTAACAGTTACCTCCCTAAAATGCAGATATGAGGCAGCATGGCCCAGTGGATACAAGCTTGGCTGTCAGTCTCCAGCTGCCTGGACTTGAACCTCAATTTACCACCTATCAACTTGGTTGATTTAGGCATGTTAATCTATCTGGGAACAATTTTTTCCTAAATTTTTGTGACGTGTAACTGAGAGCAGTATGTTACGTGCTTAGTCTAATGACAATACATAGTAAGCTTTTAGTCACTGTCAGCTCTTTACTGTTATGGCCTGTCCTCCAGTGCGGCCACATTTCCCCATTTTTGCATAATTAAGTCCAGACTTTGAAATCTGACCCCAGTCTGTGTTTTCCCAGGTGGGGCAAATATGTGGTCCCAGGTTTTTGCTCCAACCTTTTCCTCTGCTGCTCCACATCTCCAATTAGAAAAGCCCTTTCTTAATTCAAGAAGATTGTACAACTATGAAAAGACTAGAAAGCTTTTCCAAAGTTGCATTTTCCTCTATGTGCCAACATTTTAGGCTTTTGAGAGAAGTTGGCCAAAGAGAGTAATGTTTCCTAGAGAAAGTAAACGGAACTTCCTGGTGAACTGGATAAGAGAAACAAGGAATCGGGTAGAAGAAAGGGTGACTCCTAAGTTGACATCTGCAACAACTGGGCATGTGGCGGCACCATTTAGTGATATAGAAAGATGTGGGGAAATTAAGGTTTGGGGAGACTAGAAGTGAAGACATCTGCATTAGCAATGTTAGGCTTGAAATGCCAATCAGACATTCAAGTGGATTTGGTAAGTAAGAATGTACCTACGAGTCTGAGGCTTGGAGTATGGTCATGGGTATGAACCAAAACTGGGAGGCATAACTGTGTACGTGAGGCCAGTGGAGCTGTTCGGAACAGCAACATTCAGAGATCTTTCTCTAGAGGAAGAGAAACCTGTTACACATCGATAGGTGAATTTATGCACCGGTGCCTACGTGAGGTTAAGCACTGTCTTATTTATCTTTATGTCTAGTAGTGTTGGTCATACAAATGTTCTATAAATGCTTGCCGAATTCATCTCAATACTAAAAGCAAAATACTCTCAACCCTGAAACTGAACAATTTGGCAAGATTCACAAAGAAGCATGAAGGCCAATGTTAGCTTCTAGCACAGGATGTGGTGGGCAGTTCCATGACTGCTGTAGATAGGCTCCCCCTCCCTACCTCCTAACCTCTCCCTATCCCCAGGCCCCCAGGGACACTCCAGAGAGCATAGCCCTAGTCCTCATGAGGGTATGGCACAAAGCCCAGGATCCCAGCATGGTCCCCAAAGCTAAAGGGTCTTAAGAGAGCAGCAGCTGCTGGAACATATGGGTGACCAGCAGGAGTGCCCCTTAGCTCTGGACTGGAGCTCTTCAGTGTACACAATACCCAGTTTTCTAAAAGGCTGCATGGGGAACTTTCTCTAGGATCTTGTTATGTTTTTCCGTTGTCTTGAATGGTTTAACATCCATACTTTTCTGACCCCCTTGTTCTTATGAAGGGGTCAAGGATTTGTAAAGTAAAACATGTGTGCTCTCCCCTTCTCTCTTCTTGCCACTGTTCTGATTAGGCTTTTATCATCCTTTGCCTGGACAAATTCATTGGCTTCCTGTCTAGTCTCCCAGCCTCCATTCTCTCTCTACTCTGCCACCAGAATAACCACGCTGAAGGTCTGCTGTGTTAGAACACCCACCTGCCAAGAACTTCAGCAGAGAATAAGCTTGGAATTCTATGTCTCCCCACCATCTATCCTTTCCAGAAAACTTTTCTAGCATGATTAGTTGCCTTCAACCCCTTCTGGGGTTATAATTAAACAGACCTCATTTTTCCCCACGAAATAGTCACTATGATTTTTCTCTGTTGTGTCTCAGCACCTGCCATTTTCCTCACCTGTTTCTCCATCTGTTATCATCTCACGCAACAACTTATCTTAAGTTGTTGGTCAATGGTACCTTCATCAGGAAGCCTTCTTTATTCACCCCAGCAAAGGAGCAGTCCCTCTGAAACTATTAATGTGTATTTCATTAACAACTCCTACCAGATAGAAAATGGGTGATGATATTGACTAATGGATAGATGGATCATGGGGGGTTTTTTTGTTTGTTTGTTTTGCTTTGAAACTTTGTCATTCTTTTATTTCAATGTGTTTTACTTAGCACATCGTATGGAAGGAACTCCAGCAATATTGACTCAATAAATGAATGTGGAAGTGACTCAGTTAATTGCATAATCCATTAATAGTTAATCCTGACTTCTCACAGTTTAGCTGTTGTGTAATCCTTTCTTCATACATTGGGTTTTCTTAAAGTTGAGGCTTTCTGCTTTATGAGGTCACCATGTAGGTAACTTCTTTAACAGCTGTGCTCCTTATGGCCAAGTATCAGTGAGTGACATGGAGGAGAGGACAGAAGACTGGGTGGGTTCAGGCGTAAGTGAAAGGTTGATGCCTATAGGGAAGGATTTTAAGCAGAGCATTGGCTGGATCAGACTAACCTTCTAGAAGGATCGATCAATTTATGTGCAGAGGGGACAGGAGAGCCTCGGGAGAAGGCTCAGATGGACAGACTGACCCTTAGTCCAGGTCTTTGTCAGAACAATAACTGCTGCCTCTTTCTCTTCTCAGGGCTTCCAGGGCAGCAGTTGAGGAGACCTTACGGAGGAGCACCACGCAGTAGATGCGGAGACATCGCAGTCCAGGATAAGAAACAGTAACATGGCAGCACCTGTTTGAAAGGAATTAAAAACCAACAGACTCCATTTAGAAAGGAACAATGTCCAAGAAAGGGCGAAATAAGGGCGAGAAGCCCGAGGCACTCATTGTCGCCCTTCAAGCTGCCAATGAAGACCTCAGGACCAAGCTCACAGACATTCAGATAGAGCTGCATCAAGAGAAGTCCAAGGTGAGCACGGGCTACCTGAGGCCAGCCCTGAGAGCAGCTCTGGCCGTGTCACGTGCAGGGAGCACAGCTCTGCCTGCTGCCCTCCCCAGCCCTTTGCCAGAGAGGGCAACAACCCCTGCATTCAGAGATTCTCTTGGATGTAGCAGGAAGGAAGTCAGCACAGGATACCCAGAGAATGAGAAGAGCATGCTCACTAGACAGATCTGGGCCTTCTCTGGAAGCCAGATATAAAAACTGAGACAGTGCCCTCCCCTACTACCTCCAACACTTAGCAGTTGTGTGACCTTAGACAAGTTTCACCCTTGCCCCTTACTGGTTATTCCAGAAGGGGTGTCCAACCTATGGCCCATAGGCTACATGTGGATTCTGTGAGGACTTACTTTGCTTATAATTATGCACAGACTTTTTTTTTTTTTTGGCTCATCAGCTTTCCTTAGTGTTTGCGTATTTAATGTGTGACCCAAGACAACTTTTCTTCTTCCAGTGTGTGGCAGAGAAAAGAAAAGGTTGGACACTCCTGAAGTAGTCAAAGCAATTTTCCTAAAATGTATCACGTTATGTCACTTTGCTCCCAATACCCTCCAAGGGCTTCCTACCTCTCCTGGAGTCAAGGACTTTGCCTACCACTACAGGGTATTACTTGCAGCCCTCTCTTTGATTCATCTCTTCTCTCATTTCTCTCTCTCTCAATCTCTCTGCTCTACCCCTTGCTAAATTAAGAGACAAATGCTGATCACACGCAGGGCCTCTGCCTTTGCTCTGCATCAGTCGCATCCTCCACACCTCTCCTGCTCCAGGTGTCCAACTCCTGGTCACATCACCAGTCTCTGAAACAGAACGCTTCCCCCGTTACTCCCCATGGCCTGTTCTAGACTTGTTTCAGAGCCATTTACATGTTTATGTGTCTACTTATCTAATGCGGCCTCTCCCCAACTGAGTGTCATTTCTATGATAGTAAGGACTTAGCTTAGCTTATTTAGTATCCCTAGAGTTTAAGTAACATCCAGAACTTAAAACCTCAGCATGTATTTGTTGAATGAATAGAGGAATAATTGAAAGAAGGTTCATTCCTTATACTCAATTTCTTTATCAGTACACTATTCCTGCTATGTCATAGGGCTGTGATGAAGTATAAATTAGACAAGTCCATAAAATACTTATGAAGATTAAACGAAAAAATTTATGTCAAGTACTCAGAGAGCTGCCTGGAACATAGTAAATTCTCAGAAAGTTATTAGTATTCGTATTATTTCTAATATTCTCTTGATTTGAGTCCGTTGCTAACTGGGTTTAGAAAAGTCTTTTCTGTAAATCTTATCGCTTTAATGTATACACTCACACATGTCTCACCAGGATGGTGTGAATATCAACTAAAGTCTTGGCTAGGAAAATATCCAACCTGCATAAGATGGTTTTGCTCCCTGCAAACCGGAGACAACCATGGCAACATAAAGCTGCCTCATTTAGATAACTCTTTGTATAGTAAAAAAGGCATTCTTGGTCACAAAGCAACAAATATTCGTATTCCATTTTATCCACCTCTTCTTCATGAACATCACTATTGTATTTTAATTTGTTATCTCTCCCAAAATCTACGTGTCCCAGCTTCAACAATAATAATAAATGGGCTTTAGATCTGCTGAAGCCTATGGCCTCCGTCTTAGGTAAGCCGTCACCTTACAGAAAGAGATGGCAGTGTAACTTTGCAAAGGAAATATTTTAGTTTCCATGAAACTAAAGGGAACATGATGTCATTTTTAAAAAGCATTTGTTTGAGAGTCAGAAAACGTGGATATCATTTGTCTTTATCTCTCCTTGGAGACAAATATAAGCGTCTCAATTTCTCCACCTGTAATTCAGATGACTGAATCTGTTTCTCCATATCTGCGTCTTTCATGCATCACTGTGCAAGACGATAACCTGGGGGAACCTATTAACAATTGAGATTACTGAGCCCACACTCCAAGGATTCTGATAAAGCAGGCAAGTGAGACCCAGGGTTTATAATTCTGAAGAGCAGTCCAGGTGATTCAGATGCAGGTGGTTCTCAGCCTTTGGGTTGACAAACACCCACTGTAAAATTCCTTCCAGGTCAGACACTCAGCGAACATTTCATTGGTCTTAACTTTCCCCAAGGCAATGTAACATTTCGAGGGAAGCAGACTCCTTTAATGGTAATAAGGACAGGATGACAAACTGCATTCATAGAAAGTAGCTTGTCAGTCTGGAGAGTGGGAACCATAAATTGTCGCTGCTTTACAGAAAACAAACTCACAAGGTTCCAAAGAAGCAGACGCCCTGAGGACTTCACCACTGCCAATTTTTCACACATTCAGACCTATTTACAATGGGCAACTCTTGAGCTGGAATGAGTCTGCCCATTTCTCCAGGGTCTGGCACTGGTGTCTAAGCTGGCAGGCCAGGCGTAACCTCCCCTTCCTCTGACAAGAGCCAGGCGGCCAGCCTCTTGAATCAGAACACACAGCCTCGTCCTCCCTTCTGCTGGCTGCCCCAGCCTGGCTCCCTTGCCTTGGCAGTTAATTACAGTCCCAGCACAGGAGCTAAAGCAAAGTCTCACTGCCTGTCACCAGCCTTCCCCAAAGATCAAAGGGAATTTGGAGGGCAAACGAGTCATAAAGCAGTTTTATTATAAATAAATACAACTGTGTTTTCAAAGGGCTCGACTTCAAAAAGAGAGAATATGAACAATGCCAAGACGTGAATTTGCTCTCTTGGTTTGCCTCTGTGGCTCTGAAGAAAAAATGACAACTCAGCTTCTGGGGAGTGGATGGAGTTAAAGGGGGGAAACCTTTGGGGTTGTGGAGCATTACTCATTGTTTTCTTCAGCAAGATACATAATCCATTGACATTTACAGAACATTCGTGTGTGTAGAGCAGAGTCAGAAGTGCTTCAGGGGGATAATATAAACAGCTACGACTTATTGAACGTTTACTCTGTGGCACACTCTGTAGTAAGTGCGTTTAAACCTGCCAAATCCCAGCTCTTTCACGTAGCATCTGGGTGACCCTGAACAAGTTATGGAACCCCTCTCTGATTTTCTTTCCTCATTTGGAAAGAAAGGACGTCCCATTTGGATCATCCTCAAATGGGACGATCATGGCACCTACTTCACCAGGGTGTGTGTGTGAGATGTTTGCATAGATAGTGTCAGGCAGTCAGGCATGGTAAGGCTTTCATGCCATTGTCGCATTTCATTTGTATCACCTGCCTCTGGTGTGGGTGTGATTGTTATCCTTGTTTTACAGATGAGGAAACTGTCAGGCCTGCAGGAGGCGCTCAAAACTACCTGTGGAATCAATTTAATGATTCCTTTCCAAAAATGCTTTCCCAAGAACCCTGTGGCATAAGTATTGTCATAGCAGGTATTTAGGTGGGAAACTGCAGGCTTCCGTGTGGAAATCCTTTCCACCCAGGTCTGTCTTTTCCTTGGACCAGCGCTCTGAGGGTGACGTTTGTCTCTGTGTGCCTCTTTGGTGGGCACCGTGGGTCAGGATGTGATGCTTAGTGTGTGAACCCTCAGGGATTGACCCAAGGCTTTCTCTTCTCCCACGGAGGTAGATTATAGTTGCAAGAAGAGCATGAAAGGGCGTGAGCACAAGGACAAAGGAGGTAAAGGGACAGGAACAAAGAACAGGGTTCCTACAGTAGAGGCAGCGGGCACTGGCCTGGGAGGAGTCTGCTCCAAACAGAAGCTGCCACCATAGAAATAGCCCTTCAGACTGCAGAGCACTTCACATGGATCATGACAGTAAGCTTGTGACCTAGCCACCATCACACGGAGCATGACAGCAAGCCTGTGACACAGCCACCTTCACACAGAGCATGACAGCAAGCCTGTGACCAAGGCAGGGCCCCTTTCCTGCCCTGAGTTCACTGAGAAAGATAATAAGGTTCAGACCATTTACCACATTTGCTCCCAGAGACACAGCAAGTGGAGGAGCCACACTGGATCCCCGTCTTCTGTGGGAAGGTGCTGATCCAGGCGCAGGGTTGAACATCTTCCTCCACTGCACTCTCCTGCCTCCAGGGCACTCTCAGAAAATCAGCCGATCTTCTCTATCCTCAAGTCACTGTTCCCAGAGCCTTCAGGTTCAGGACCAAATTTGTGATGGGTTTCTTCCCATCTGCTTCTTTAGTTCTGTTTTCAGGAAACATAAATGACTGAAACCAAGAAATTTTAAAAAACATACAGAATCCTTTGTACTTCCCCAGGTTGTGCAAGCCTTCCCTCATAAGCAACCTTCCTGTCATGGCTCCTTCACATCTCCACGAGACAGTCACTTCGTGCCTGTGAAAATCCCTGCCAGCACACAGTGACTTTAGATCCTCGGAAATCTCCAACGCAGATAATCCAAGCCTAAGTTTATGCTAACTTGTCTCGCCTTGATAACCTTTCAACTCCTTCCTTACGTTCATCTGAACTGTCTGATTTTTAATTACCAGATCTCTAAGATCACTTGAAAGCTGAAATCATCACCATCTTTATATTGGCAATATTTACACTAACCTTCTCCAAAGGCCAGACTAGAATTACTACAGAAAAGAAAACAATGTGAGGTCTATGTAGGGTAGTCTTTTCTAGCCTACACATACATTAAGTCCCAATAATTCTCTTTTCTCTGCCATAGTGTGTCCTTTCCTTAGCAGGATTAAACTTTGCTAATGACCAGCTCATCCACCACTCCTTAGACCTACACATTCCCCAGGTGTCCTCCAAGTCAATCAACACACACTGAGGAAACCCAGTTTTATCTTTGAATATCTCTTTCTGTTAGTAAAATTGTTGTCATTATCTTAATAATGTAATATAGTAATGTGAGTCTTATCACAATAATATAAATACTTGTATCTATGTTGTTGGTGGTATTCATGTAACATCATATAATATCCATATAGTGGCAATATTGACTCAAGTGGTTATTGAAATATCTAAAGTCTCTCCTGTGTACCAGCCTCTCCAAAGGACTTTGGATACATTGGCTGAGTCAGACTTCATAACAATTATATGAGAATGGGATCTAATTCCAGTCTCCACAGGAGAAAATTGAGGCCCCAACAGAGGTGAACAGCTTGCTCAAAGCTTCAGAGCAAATAAGAGTAGGATCTGATCGGAATCCAGGTCCTGACCCCCACTGGACTTTCTCAGCCTTCTTTTTTTTTTTTGCCCTCCTTTGGAGACTGTTCCTCATTTTCTCACCTCAAATTGTGATGAAACAAAGACTTTTTACATCACAGAGCTGTGCAGGAGGCTAAATGTACTAATACTCATAAAGCCTATTTAGGAAGACCTCTAACTCATAGTAACCCCTCAGTAAATGTAGCTATTAACTGATTAACCTGAATTTTTTTCTCCAAAAATCAACTTCACTAATCAAAACTGACTTCTTTCACTAAATAATTTTCTCCATTTCAAACTATTGTCATCTTCCTATTTTCGTTGTTACTCAGAAATAATTCTTCATCTTTTTGTATATTCATTTTAAGATTACCATTAAGATATTTAAATCTATATCCTTAGTGATACGATCTGCCTTGCAAATAATTTTCAAAAAAATGATTTTACTACAAAATTTTTATTGGCTCTTCCCACTCCATAAAAAAAATTGTCACATTCTTTGGCTTCTTTAAAGCGAAACACTTCTTTCAAGCTTAAGAAAAGGAAATTTTCCAAAAAAGTTTCAATGATAACAAAAATAAGCGGACATAATGTCAAATGTTACTCGATTCCCTTGAATTTTCTTTGGCTTTATGGAGCCTTAGTTGATGGACAAGAAGGCTGCTGTTTGTTTATATTTGTTTTTGTCTCCAGGTTAGAATATATTTTTCATACACCTGTATTTTTGCTTTATTTTTCATTTCCTTCATCTCCCCTTTCACCTACACACAAAAGCTTAGTTTATAATTTGGGGAAAATAATAGAATCACACGGAAATACAATAGAATGTACCCCTAGAGATTTGACATAAATAATTTTAGCTCAATCAATAGCTCCTTTTTTTGTTGTTGTTTGTTTTGTTTTGTTTTGTTTTTGCAGTTTTGGGCCCAGGCCAGGTTTCAACCCACCACCTCTGGTATATGGAGCCGGTGCCCTACTCCTTTGAAACACAAGTGCCACCCTGAGTAGCTGCTTTTATATCCAGAAATAATGTTACCTTACACCTTATAGTACTTTATAGTTTAAGGTACTTTCCCATACAGCATCTACTTTAACCCTAAAAATAATTCTGTTATAGGCATTTCTGAGTGTAGTCAAAGATCCTCAGGGCCACATGTGGTGGCTCATGCCTATAATCCTAGTACTCTGGGAGGCTAAGGCAGGTGGATTACTTGAGCTCAGGAGTTTGAAACCAGCCTGAGCAAAACTAGCCCTCCCTCAACCCCATCTCTACTAAAAATAGAAAAACTAGTTGGGTTAGTGGCACACACCTTATACTTCCAGCTACCTGGGAGGCTAAGGCAAGAGTTTGAGAGGTGTAAGCCCAATAGTTTGAGATTGCTGTGCGTTAGGACGCCACAACACTCTACTGAGAGTGACAAAATGACACTTTGTCTCAAAAAAAAAAAAATCCTCAGAAGGATAAAGTAAATTTCTTAGAGATAGCAGATGTTGCAATAGAAATGCAAACCCAGAATTTCTTACCCTTTATCCATTTTGACTACAGTTTTTCATTGTTTTAGGAAGAATTGCTAACATTTTCATTAGTAACTTATTACCTGACAGCTCTTGCAGTCCCGATACTGTTCCAAATGCCTACTATAAGTGCATCTTGCTGAAAATGAAGATGACTAAGTTCCTACCACATGAGCTAAAGTAACTTTGCAAAGTTACTTCCCATAGAAGAAGAATTATCATAGTTTCTAAATCAATAAAAAGAAATAAGGCCCTTCTTCTCAAAAACTGTATTGTCTAGAACAGGAATCAGCAAACTTCTTCTGTGAAAAGAAAGATGGCAGATATTTTAGGCTTTGTTAGCCAGAAAGGCCCTATGAAACCACTCAGCTCCACTGTGTCATAAAGGCAGCCGTAAGCAATGTGTAACCGAATGGGCGTGGCTGTGTTCCAATAAAACTTCATTCAGAAAACAAGAGCAGGATGGATCTGGCCCAGGGCCTGTAGTTTGCTCACCCTGGTCTAGATGATATTCACTTCCATGAAGGATAGTAAGATCTAGACTGTCCTTACTGAAGCACTGAGAAATATCAACCAGCTGAGAAGTGGACATTTTTATATGTTAGAGTTTTTTTGTTTTGTTAGGGTGGCTGCTCTGGTAACGTTATAAGCCTGTGTTCCCTAGCCTGTATGATGAGAAGTATTATTCTTGCCTCTCATTAAAGGAAAGATATTTGCACACATCCTTTAATTCCACACATGCCTTCTGGCTTCTTATTATGTCTTGTGCTAGGAACACTAGGTATACAGAGATGAGGAAGGCTCGTTGGTGGCCCTCTAGAACTTTGCAATCTGGGGAGGACATAGGAGGGGAGGTGCTGAGGACAGTGTACCAAATAAATAAATAATACCATACAGGAAAATGTGAACAGAACCAACAAGGAGGTGTCACCAGAGTGCACTGAGTAGACAGTGGCGGGAGAAAATGACTTTGTCCTGGGCAAATAGGGTGGCATGATAGGAGGGGATGACATCTAGCCAGGCCATGAGGAATATGAGATCCCAAAAGGGGTCTAGGGAAGGGCAGGTCAGGAAGAGGAAAACAGTGGGCACACAGGTAGAGATGTAGGCTCTGTGCCAAACACAGTGGAATCCCCTGTGCCTGGAGCAAAGGACAGGGAGAAGAGGGAGAAAGGGGAACTGGAAGTCCAGCCTGTCCTTTCTGAGAGCCTGGCAAAGCTGAGGTGCTGAGATTTTATTCCACAGCTTAAAAAAGCCTGGGTTGCTTGTTGTTGTTGTTGTTGTTGTTGTTTGGGGGGTGGGGAGTTTATTTGGTTTTTTTTTTTTTGAGACAGAATCTGATTCTCACATGCTGGGTAGACTGCCTTTGCATCAGAAGTCACAGCAACCTCACACCCTTGAGCTTAAGCAGTCTTCTTGCCTCAGCCTCCTGAGTAACTGGGACTAAAGGTGTGCACCACTATACCCAGATAGTGTTTCTGCTGTTAGTAGAGACAGGGTCTCACTCTTGCTCAGGCTGGTCTCGAACTCCTAAGCTCAGGTAATCCACCCACCTCAGCCTCCCAGAGTGTTACAATTATAGGCTTGAGCCACCTGCACCCAGCCAAGGCTGGCTAGTTTTTGAGGAGGCGCAAAAGTAAGATGAGAACTGGGCTTTACTGAGAGAGCATCAGCAGTAGTGTGGGGAAAGCTAGGTTCAGTAAATGAACCTCTAAGTACTGCAGAACAACACTGCTCACGAGAAATATAACATGAGCCACAAATGCAAGCCATGTATGTGACTTTAAAGTTTCTTGTTAGCCACAATTTTAAAAAGTAAAAAGAAGTGGAATTAGTTTCGATAATACAATTTAATTTATCTGAAATATAATGATTCCATTCGTAATCAACATAAAAACGTTTAATGAGATATTCTTTACCTCACTCTACATCTTTGAAATGCAGAGTGTTTTTATACCTAGAGCAAATCTCAACTCAAATTTGAAGTAGTCACCATGGCTAGTGGCTCCCAGCCCAGACAGCGCAGTTCTAGAGCCTGTGAGAGGCTGGGCCTGCAGGAAGGCGTCAGGTGGAGGTGACATCGGAAGGTGGATGCTTGAGGATGCCTGGCTGTTTATTTTGCTGAGTCCCCTTGAGCTCTTTTAGAATAATCATCATGAGAATAATTTCTGTGCCTTTAAAAATCAACTATTCATAAAATTCTATGCAGTCTTAGAAAATACTACTCTAGCTAAAATAAAGGTAAGTAAGCTATTAAGGTAAGTAAAATCTCAAACACTCTACAGTATAATTGCAATGGTTTTAATAGGGAGTTTGAATCTTAAAATTGTTCAGCTGGAAAGAAAGTCTCTTATTATTTTGTGAAACCTTCCAGTCTTACAAATGGCAGAGATTTAATATCACTCAACTAGGTAGTACTCCTGGGGCTCCTCAATTTTCTTAACTTTTTCAGGATTGTTCTGTGTGTGGTATGCGTCTGTGTGTGTGTGACAGCGAGAAGAGACAAAGACAGAGTGAGGCAGCAGAGATGAAGTGGGGGGAAGGACAACAAAAGCCTTACTGAGAGGCTTTTTCAAGCTACGGTTGCCAAGCCCTGCCGTGACCTACCTAATCAGAGGCTGACTCACAGCCGGATTAATGAATGCCATTGCTCATCTACAAAGAAAGCTGTATTATCGCTGGAAATGTCACAAAACACAGAAGATGGTTTTTTTAAGCAGAATTCCTGAAAGGTAAAAAGATTGTAAGGAATTCTTTATTAAACTGTTCAGCGTGCTGGCCTTAGGGGCAGGAAAGGAGAGGGATCAGAGTGGGAGTACAGGACACAAGGACGGTCCTTGGAGCACGCGGGAATCCAAGGGGCCACCAAAGTCCAGTGTCAGAGAGAAGACTCAGGGAACTACAGCCCTGTCTCTGTCACTGTGGTTTGTATATGTCTGTGTGTGTAATGTACCAGCAGTCCCCGAGTTACAAACATCCAATTTACAAACACAGCTCATAGGAACAGAGGCTATTAGAGTAAGTCCCCCAGTTACAACATCTGACTGATGTAGGACTCACACTTACAAAAGGGGGCTATTACAGGAAGCAGGTAAATGTGTGTGTTCCAACTGATGTACAAATTCAAATTAAAGACAAACCTGCAGAACCTGTCTTGTTTGTAACTCTGGGACTGCCTGTGTAGAGTTCAGGGATGACACTAAGTGGACATACCAGGCAGGTGTGCTGAGGCTGTCATCCGCCGTCTTCATCCTTTAATCCCTCACCCTCAGCAGCAACAGCAGCTTCTTTTCAAAAAAAGGAGGAAGTGGATATTTTTAATATCATTTTAGGCACTAATCTATTAACTTGATGTCAATGTCAAACTATGAGCTGTCCATTTGTCTGTGGATCTAGCCCGGGCTGCACAGTCTGAAAGGCTTTCCATGTGATCTACTTTGAACTCCTCCTCACCAAAGGGAAAACTATTGTAGCAGTATTTAAAATTTTTTGACATGTATGCCGATAACCTGGGGGTTTACTGAAATGCGCGTTCTGAGGCCTTGGTCTGGGAGGGAACCTGGGATCCCACATTTCTAACAAGCCTCTCGGTGACGCTGGCGCTGCATGTGTGCGGACCACACATCGCACAGTAAGGCCCCAGAACATCAAATATTTATCTGAACAAAGTAAGATACATATCCTTAGGTATTTCCTCCTTTCACACGCCGTATTCTTAGCTTTAAGGCTTGTGGTCTATTCCCTCAGAGGCCTGGAATTTGAAAAGAAATGAGGAATTAAGAGCTCACAGCAGCCTGAGCTGCAGATCCGGCCTGGGAGCGCCCCTTCCCTCCGAGGCTCCTTTCTCTTCATCCTTTTTGTCTCTCTGCCTTTAGGTATCGAAGCTTGAACGAGAGAAGACTCAAGAAGTGAAGCGGATCCGGGAGCTGGAGCAGCGCAAGCACACGGTGCTGGTGACGGAACTCAAATCCAAGCTCCACGAGGAGAAGATGAAGGAGCTGCAGGCCGTGAGGGAGAATCTCATCAAGCAGCACGAGCAAGAGATGTCAAGGACGGTCAAGGTGCGAGACGGGGAGATCCAGAGGCTCAAGTCGGCGCTCTGTGCTCTCCGGGACGGCAGCAGTGACAAAGTAAGGACAGCGCTCACCATCGAGGCCCGGGAGGAGGCCCGGAAACTGTTTGACGCGGAGCGCCTTAAGCTCCTACAGGAAATCACGGACCTGAAAACGGCCAAGAAGCAGGTGGACGAGGCTCTGAGCAATATGATCCAGGCGGACAAAATCAAGGCTGGGGACCTTCGGAGCGAGCACCAGTCCCACCAAGAAGCCATCTCCAAGATCAAGTGGGAGTCGGAGCGGGATATTCGCAGGCTGGTTAGTAATGGAGTCCCCCGGGCCAGTGTGGACCTTCTCTTCCAGGTCTCAGAGCGCCATGGCACCTCCGTCCTCAGGTGTCCCCTTGCCAGTGGGTCGTGAACAATGCCTGCCTTCTGCCAAGCGCTCTACCTGAAATACAGGGGAGAGTAATAGGTAGGTAGGTGGCTAGGTAGGTACACTCAGGCCCAAAATGGAATTGTAAAGCTAGATACACTCAGGCCCAAAATGGAATTGTAAAGTAAATGGTAAGAGATTTTGGAACCACCTCATAAAAACTAGATTCTTTCAGCCCCACAGATAGGAAGAGCATCGATCTGTTCAGTGACTACTGCTCACTCAGATATTTATTAAAATACTCTAAATTATGAACTCATCCAAAGTCAGCATGTTTTTGTGGGCCTTCCATTTATAAATTTAATCTTATAGGGATTTTTTTAGAGGGGTAGAGGAAATTTCAGTGACTTTCAAGGTATCTGAAAAAGCCACCAGGAACATCCTCCACGATCAGGAGTCTTTTTTCCAGGAATTGTGTCTGGAAGAAAGCTACACATCTATAAAACCCTGGAGCATTTCAAAAATAGATCTTTTCCCCATAATAAACAGGGACCATTTGAAACAGGAGCCATTAAATTTTTTCACTTAGGTGTCATTCCCAAGTAGCTTGTTTGCTGTTTATAATTTCTAAGACTTGCCTCTGCTCCTACAGCGTTGGGTCTTTCCTCGTAACATAGATGACCAAAAGCCACATAGGCCTCTCACCAAGCTTAAAAATAAAACAAGCATGATTATCATCTGAAAACTAGAATGTCCTTTTAGCCTTATCCAAGTAGAGAAGAAAAAAATACTTATGTTCATCTACACTCAGATCTTCAGCATTGGTTTTATCTTAGTTGTATCTTATCAAATTAACCATCGCCTGTTAGAGCATTCTTTGTGTTTCTCTAAAAATAATGTTCTCTTAGGAAAAACTATGTTTCCTTTTTTCATGTTCCAATTCTAAACGATCACTTCCTGAGAATCTTAATTACATTCCTTGAATGATATCTCTAGGATTTTAATGTTAAGTTCAAAGTGGTAGAACATTTTTAAAAGGTAATGTGTAATTTTCTTTGTACTGTAATACAGTGTGACTGTCAAATATTGCCTTTGCCACACTTTCTGAATTCTTTATCTGCAGTTTATTCTATTGCACTGTTTGACAATAAAAACCAAACACAGTGCAGAAATATTGATCTCTGCCCTGCCTTTGGTTTTTGAAATGACAATGGCCGAAGAAGAATAAATCGGGACTTTGAACTCTGGAGTCAGCAGGTGGGTAAATGAAAAGGAAGCTTGCGCGAAGTATTTTGTTTGTTCACGGTTTTCAATGTAAAATCTGTAAGTATATCCACTTGTTAATCTAAATTTTTGCCATGTTTTTTTTTAACCAGCATATTGCTAATGTAGGCCCCAAACCCCTTTTAATAATAGTGTAAAATCCAAGTCACCCGAATAGTTAACAAAAAAACTTGGTGTAAAGAGAATAACATAGAAAACTTTTTCAGAATGAAGATATACTTATCTTCATTTTTCCCTTCTTATTGCCTTGTTCCTATCCCTACCCCCAGCTCCATTTCTGGAACCAGAAGGGAGAAAAATGGGAACCCTTCTGTTTGGAAAATCTCCCCAGAGAATTCTGGCATGTACCCTTTCCTATCTAAGAAATAGAGCTTTGGCTAATTTTCAATATTCTGAGCTCACAGCCCATGCTCATAGCCACTCTGCAATAAAGCCTTCTCAATACTAATTATTAGGTACCCCATAGGAAACCACTTTCGGAAATGCAGGAAGGATGTAATAATCTTGGAGCCAGTAAAATGGGCTTAACCATGAGAAGATCGAGTTAAAAATCAGGCTTCACCATTTACTAGCCAATATACTTGACCAAGTTTTTATACTTTGGGGTCTTCAGTCATCATATGTAAAATGGTGATAACAGAACTTACTGAATAAGATTGTTATAAAATAAGGTGTGCAAAGTTCTGAGTATAGTCCCTTGAATATAGCAAAAGATTGAGAAATTTCTGTTATGATGATGGTGATGGTGGGGATGAACGTAGGCAGGAATGGAATGCATTCCCAGCAAGTTCATTTAGGCAGTATACATAAGAATCAAGTGGAAACATGCAGATCTGGAGCTTTGTTGAACTATAAATAAAAATAACACTCTAGATAACAGGTCTGACAAGTGAAGGTGCCTCTCAGTTAAGAAAAACACTGGACTCGCATCTTCTCAAAGAGATAGAAACTAAAGACAATGGACAGTATTTAATTAATTCCTTACCAAGTTATCAGATGATATTACAGCGTAATGTGGAATTTAGCCTAATGCCCTCCCAAAATTGACCTAGAAGTTAATCATGAGAATTAGAGGCAGCAGCATGTGTCTAAGAGTACAGTAAAGAAAGATTTATACAAAGTGACGTGTATGAGGGAACATTATTGAAAAAAAGGAAAACAACATCATGGTGTTTGTATTAAATATCTTTTCTCCATCTCCATTCTGAATATTCGATAGAATATAATGAAATAAGAAGAAAGCTTTCACCTAATGGTTCTGCTCTCTTTGAAAGTTGTTTACAGACATTCACTTCATTAGCCTTCATCCAGGGATGGCAGAAAGGTTTCAGTCCCAGGGAACTCTTAATAGGTATCAAATGCCATTAGTTGTGAAATACTTCTGAGGCCATGCTCAGGCTTAACCAAGTGTTAAGATCCATAAGTATATCCCATAGATACGTGGAGGGGAGACAGTGGCTCATATTACCAGGTATTTTCCATCCCTGTAGTCCCAAAGTGGTTTTCTGATATCAGTTATAAAGTGGTTGCTAAGAACTGGCTGAAATATGCCTGGGAATGTGAAGAGCCATGAAAGATCCCTCTCCAAGTCTTTGGAAATGACTATGCCACTGAAGTCTGAGCTTCAGTTTCTTCGGTTACACATGACCTACTAATAGTGGCAACTGCTATTTGAATTGAACTTGAATTCCCATTCCCCAAAAGAGAAAATAACATCAAAAATTATCCTGGGGAGACACTGTTAGTGGAATGTTTAGTATTCATCTTTATTAAGATTAATGACCCATTTCAGAGTTAGGCTTTTCTTTCCATATCTAATCAACCCAGACCATTTTGAACCATGTATTGAAACAAAACATCTACACAGGATATAGTAGAAAGAAAAAAAAATTACTCTCCTTGACATCTAATTAACCTGGGATAACCCTTCATTACACAATGTTACCTTATCTTACTCATGAAGCCAACACACTTAATACACTTTGTTACAGTGATGGTTTTCTAATACATCAATCAAATGAAAGAAGTGAAACTCACAGCACAGTAAAAATGTATTTCTTTACAGCACTGTTAAATAGTATGTCTTGGGTCTCATTTAATTCAGATGGATGAAATCAAAGCCAAGGACAGGATCATCTTTTCCCTGGAAAAGGAACTGGAGACCCAAACAGGCTATGTACAGAAACTCCAACTGCAGAAGGAGGCTTTGGACGAACAACTCTTTCTGGTCAAAGAGGCTGAGTGTAACATGAGCAGTCCAAAACGAGAAATTCCAGGAAGGGCAGGAGATGGCTCCGAACACTGCAGCAGTCCTGTAAGTCCACTCCACTTGAGAACTCACCAGTCATCTTCTATTTAACTTCCAAGTTTTCCTTTTCACTTAAGCTCTTTCCTGTTTAATACAAAGAAATCAATTCCACCTCCTGCTATAAAATGAGCTAGTGTCTTGGGAACAGAGTTTTCTAAACTCATAGACACCAAAGTGGTCTGCCCTGCATTAGCAGATCACATGAGAATTACAAATGTCTTTAAAGCCTTTATGGACGTTTTCTACCCAGATGATACCTATCCAAACTTATTTCTGTTACAAAAACCATAAGTTAGATGAAAATACTTTCCTCTGGTTAAGCACTATGTCACAGAAGTATACATTATGTTACGGAAGTATAATAATATTCAATTGCTTAAGTTCTTTTTTGTGAACAGTTGGCTTTTAGTTGGTAAAAATGGCTATCAGCTACAGGGGTCAAAATGTATAACTGTATAAAAGTCACAACCATTTTATAATCTTCACCTGAAAGCTAGTCAGATTGCACTTGCCATTTATACTTCCCTGGATTTTCATCATTTATGTAAGAAATTATTTTCAGAAGTGCAGTGATAGAAAACGGCTTGCATGCAGTTGGATATACGTCTCATACCTTTGAAATTATTTAGCGGCTATAATGATGAACATGTATTATTTAGGAATAGAGATGGGTTCCAAAGTACTACTTAAAACTAAGCAATGAATAATTTATGAATTGGTATTCAGGATATATATATCCTAGTAAGTGGTGGAATGAATACTGATCTAGGGTTTAGCAGATGTAAGTTCCATCACCAACACGTACCTGCAACATAGCAAAGTTGTCAAGAGAAAAGGCTCTAGAGTTAGACCCCTGGGCTCAAACCCTGGATCTGCCATGTGTCGTCATGACCTTAGGCAATTCACTTTACTGCTCAGTCTCCTCAAATGTCCGATAGAGGCTACAGTGGTATTCCACAAGGCTGGTGTAAGGATGTGAAGGAATGATATATGAAGTTGGAGCACAGTGTCTGCAACACAGTTAGCCGTCTATACATATTAGTTAGTGATCTATTGACATTAGCCACAAGATCTTGAACGAGTTATGACCTACCTGAATTTTACCTGTTTTGCCAAATCCTCTAGGATATTGTGAACCTAGGAATACAATGTGTGTGATATGTTATATGTGTCAGTATGATACTATCAAAATGTAAAGATGATAGCAGAATTACAAGCACGTGATAATAACATTTTTACATGCTCTACAGCAGAGAATTAAGCCAGTGACTGCTGCATGTAAAGTGAGTTGTGGAGATTCTGCCAATGGACAAGCCAGTTGCACTACACAGAATATACTAGTGAGGGCTGGCCAATAAACTGCTGCTTTTTAATACACGAAGATTATGCACCAGCATTTTCTCCTTCTGACCTTTTTCTTCAGAAGAATGCAGGAATCAACAAAGCCCATCCCTGCCTCCTACTCTGTTCCCTCTATGGCTAAGTGTGACAGACAGGCAGCTGTCTGAGCCATCAGAAGCAGCGTGCAGCATGACAAAAGGGATGTTCCTTGAACCCTGTGTAATCACAGCATGACCTTGGTGTCACAGCACACAGCTCTGATAAGCTGGTCCAGTCTTCTGAGTGCCCCTTGCCCCAAGTCCCAGCTCTAGGGAGCATCTGCCACATCGAATTCATTTGCATTTTCAACAGGCTTGGTCTCCAACCCAAGTGGTGATTATCTGGAGTTTAAAAAGAGTAAAATTTACTCTTCTCTGAGTGAGGGAACATTTTACTCTCACTTCATGACCCAGATAGAACGGAGCCTATTACTTCTGTGGGTACTGAGTGCTATTCCAAAATGTTGCAAGAAGTGTTACTGAAGAAACGTCCGTTTTAATTTTCACGTGCAGGACTTGCGAAGAAATCAAAAGAGAATAGCTGAATTGAATGCTACTATAAGAAAATTGGAAGACAGGAACACCTTGCTTGGAGATGAACGAAATGAACTGGTGAGTTAAACTCAAAATGGTTGTTTTCATGTAGTTGTTGTTAGGTGTTATGTCACAGAAGTAAATACGATGTTACGGAAGTATAATATTAGTAAAGTGCACCAATAATAAAGGTTCAGTTCAGTAAATACAAAGTGACACACCATCTAACCAGCACTGAGATGGGTAAGTGGAAAATTACCAGCATCTCAGCACTTCCCCTTGTCACCACCATAGTCAAATTAACTCGTGTCCTTCCATCACCATAGATGTCTGTCACTTTTTAAGTATTTTTTGTAAATGGAATCACGATATTCAGTCTTTGGTGCCTGGCCTCTTTTGCGACATATGCTCAGCATTAGTTGTGAGATTCATCCATTATGCTGCATGTAGGGTTCATTCATTTTTTCATTACTCTGTAGTATTAAGTAATATATTGCAAGGTATTTATCTGTTCTATTTTTGTTTCCTGTTTTTGGGAGGTTCGGCGGGGGGTTGAGACAGAGTTTCACTTTGTCACCCTTGGCAGAGTGCCATGGCGTCATAGTTCACAGCAACGTTAAACTCCTGGGCTCAAGCAGTTCTCTTGCCTCAGCCTCCCAAGTAGCTGGGAATACAGGTGTCTGCCACAACACCCAGGTATCTTTAGAGATGGGGGTTTCGCTCTTGCATAGGCTGGTCTCAAACCCATGACCTCAGGCAATCCACCTGCCTCGTCCTCCCAGAGTGCTAGGATTACACATGTGAGCCACTGTACCTGGCCAGTTTTTTCTATTTTTAGTAGAGATGGGGTCTCAATTTCTGCTCAGAGTGCTAAGATTACAGGTGTGAGCCACCATGCCCCATGCTGGCCTTATCTTTCTCTTATTAATGGACGTTTATGTTGTTTCTTAACACTTATAAGCTGTTAAAAATGGTACTGTACATGTCTTTGGTGAAAATATGGACCCATTTCTAGTGTGCATATACAAAGGAGCAGAATTACTGGATCTTAGGGTATGCATGCTCTGTCGTTATTAACAGTTTTCTCAAGTTTTAACAATTTACATTGCCACCAACAATCAGTGGAAGTTGCAGGAATTTCTGCACATCTTTGCCAACACAAAAAAATAATGTTAATTTAAGCCACTTTGGTGTTCATAAGGTATGTTTTGATACCTGACATTGTGATATTAATTTTTATTTTTCTCATTATTAGTGAGGTTGTGTAGTGGGCTTTTGGACGTCTTTAATGATTTGCCCTTACCCCATTTTCTGTTGTCTTGTTTTTTTTTTTTTTTTTTTGGAGACAGGGTCTCACTCTGTTGCTCATTCTGGAGTGCAGTGGCTCTGTCACAGCTCACTGTGGCCTTAAACTCCTGAGCTCAATGGATCCTCCTCAACCTCCTGAGTAGTTGAGGCTACAGGTGTGCACCACTACATCTGGCAAATTTTTCTATTGTTCATAGAGATGGGTCTTGTTCTGTTTCCCAGGTTGCCTCAAGCAATCCTCTCACGTTGGCCTCCAAAGTGGTAGGGTTATAGGCATGAGCCACCACACTTGGCGTGTTTTTCTTATTTATATTAGGATTTTTTTCTTTATATCATTTGTGGATATTTGCATTTAAAATATCCCACTTTGTGACTTACCCTTTTACATTTTTAATGGTGTTATTCAAATAAAGGAGTTATTGTCACCATTTTCCTTTCTAAAATGCAGTATATGCATTTTAGGCCATAATTATCTCTCTAAGATTTGCTTTAGCCTCATCCCACAAGTTTTGATGTCTTAATAAGTTGCTATTTCATTCACAGTCTTTTCTAATGTAATTTCTTTCATCCATGGACTACTCAGAAATGTATAGTTTAATTTCCAAACATTTAGAGATTGTGAGTTATCTTTCTTTTCTTTTTTTTTTTATTAAATCATAGCTGTGTACATTAATGCAATCACAGAGTACACTGTGGTGTTTTCATACACATTTTGAAACACTCTCAGCAAACTGGTTAATGTAGCCTTGATGTCATTTTCTTAGTTATTGAGTTAAGACATTCATACTCTGCTTTTAGAAAGATTCACTTGTACCCTTGTAGGATAAACCATAGAGGTGACCCCACAATCACCCTCCCTCCACCCATTCACCCCCTTCCCTCTCCCACCCCCCTCCCCTTATTCTAAGGCTATAATTAGGTATAACATTCCTATGAAAGCGATAAATTAGTTTCAAAATAGGGCTGTGTACATTGGATACTTTTTCTTCCATTCTTGAGATACTTTGCTAGGAAGAACATTTTCCAGTTCCATCCATGTAAACATGAAGGAGGTAAAGTCTCCATCTTTCTTTAGGGCTGCATAATATTCCATGGTGTACAGGTACCACAATTTATTGATCCATTCATGA
>CAUYQV010109335.1:0-12137 GCA_963574575.1 Galagoides demidoff
GAACATTTTCCAGTTCCATCCATGTAAACATGAAGGAGGTAAAGTCTCCGTTTTTCTTTAGGGCTGCATAGTATTCCATGGTGTACATATACCACAGTTTACTGATCCATTCATGGATTGATGGACACTTGGGCTTCTTCCATGATCTGGCAACTAGCCCAAGAATATGGGGAGGGCGTGGGGAAGGGGAGGAGAGAAGGGTGGTTGGGTGGTGGGAGGATGACCAGAAAGATCACCTATATATCTGTCTAACAAGGGTACAAGTGAACTTTTCTAGAACTAGCATATAAATGTTTTGATACAATGACTAAGCAAATGAAATGAAATTTATGTTAACCAGCTTGATGAAAGTATTTCAAATTGTATATGAAAACAGTACCATGTACCCCATGTTTGCATTAATGTATACAGCTATCAATTAATAAAAAAAAAAAAAAGAAAGTGCTTTTGTCTGAAAAGGAACTCAGAGGAGGAAATGGAGAGATAAGAAGGGTTCTTTCCTCTGTAAACCCCCCAATAGGGTATTATTTTCAATAATTTATTTCAAATAGGGTAATCATAAAATGTTTTTAAAGACCACTTTTCTTAAAAGTTGGGCTAAGATTAGCCAGGTTCCTTACCGCATCATGCAGTCACTGGCTCACACTAGAATTGGAATTTGGACTCCTTTCCTCTTACCTGTGTGAACGTGGGCACATAATTTATCTTCTCTGTGGCTCAATTACCCTAATCATACAGTCACAATTATAACAGAGCCTACCTCATAGAAACTCACGCATGAGTTAATATATGTAAGTAATTTAGGCTGTGCTTTGCAGATAATTAAGTTCTCAAAAATTGGTAAAGAGGTGATTGCTGTCGATGTTGTACCTATAACATCCTTGTGTTACAGTTACAGTTTTCTAGGGTAGGGGAGACCTTGAAGACCCTATTCATATGCACATCCTCCAGGAGAAGCTTCCTTGAGCTTCATGTAAAAGCTATCGTTCAGACACAATTGACTTGGATCCTTACACTAATAAACACAACTAGACATGGTTTTGAAGCACGAGAGGAGACTGGTGAATCCACTGACCTTGGCTCTTGTGTACAAATAATCACAGAGTGTGGCAAATATGCAGTGGGGAAAAATACATTCATTTTGCTTATTGTTTTTGGTCATAAAAACTGCACAATATAAAGTCTGATGATATCTTTTAGAAGATAGAGTAAAAAATCTTGAGGTTAAAATGGCACAGACTATTTTTTATAAAGTGTGTTAAAATGAGTAAGAATTATTTAAGTATGGTTCTTATGCTTCTAGAAGGTTGATGAAATCACTTTTAAGAGAATGATACAATATTTACAAAAATCCCAGGGTAAATTAACAAAACAGCTAATAAACTACTGTGCCGTTAATGCAGTGCCTACATAGTAACCTGACTGATGTCAGATACACCACAAAAGTTCTGGGCTCATTATTTGATAAGTCACATTTAGAGATGGTAGATTTTGCAAAAGTCTTTCTAAGAAGTAAAAATATTTTTTACCTAACAAAGAAAATATAACTAAAGGAAACAATATGAAAATGAAGAAACTAAAATATGGCTACGACTTTAGGAAAGGAAAAGATTCCCCTGAATCAGTAGAGTGCTAGAGCCTCATTACATGCTATAAAATAATTACAATAATAATGCACACATATACATAAATACCAGTTGTAATTATGCTGTTGAAAATGATAAAGCATAGTGTCTAATTTATGGTATTAGCTCATTTGAAGCTGTCTTTAAACAACGCTATTTTGGCAACCCTCTCTTTTCCTTATGAAAGTTATAAAATTTATTATTTAAAGCTTCAGAATTTCTCTTTATAAATTAGACATAAATATGTTTGCATTATATATCTAGAGTAAGAATACTTAAGAATTACCACCATGTTAACATTCTAGGTTATAAAAACATTTATTTTGTAATTTTTAAATTGCTATTTTTTTCTGTCATAATGGGCCATATTGATCAATTAAATTGTAATTCACTTTCGAAACTATCTATCTGCAAATCATATCTACAATATATGTGATGAATGAAAGATTTTTTTTATAAAAACAAAAACGTGGAAACTCTGATATAATTAAAAACCCAACAGAGGTGTAATCAGGAATATACGACTTCAGAAATGCCTCATAACTTTAGGAGATTAAACTCTCAATATAGTGCAAATAATAAGTGGAAACATCTAGACTCTCATCTTCATAATTAGAGAAGAGATCAGGTTTTAATACAGTATTTGCAGAAAATGGGATTAAGCCTTGTTGTTAGCAAGTTTGCAAAATAACATAATTACAATTTATTGAGTCTAATTACACAATGACAAAAGCCTTTATAAAGGCAATAATTAAATAATCATATAAAAGCAAATGGCATTATACAGACTTCTAGGAAAATAGATGCTGTGAGCTATATTACTGGGATCTTTAACCCATTTAACGTTGTTTTTTAAAATAATTAAAAATATGACATGCTTCACTTGGTAACAAGCATGATTTTCCAGGTATCACCTAGAAAACTTTTTCCATTTATAATACTCTAAAATTGAACATATGTGTAGTTGTCATTTAATTCTCTATTGTTAAGTTTAAATATTATAACTTCTTTCATATCAATTCTGTAAACTTCTTTATTAAACATGTATTACATTATATCAAATGCAAGCTGGTCATAAAATCTGTGTGCAATGTAAAATAGGTGTAACTTTAAAATGCACACCCGCTTTATGTCCACCATGTATTTTTTTTTAAAGTATGCATATATAGTTCAAATAAATATATGGGAAACTCTTCAGTTTTTTTCCTGAAGAAGGGTCTCAACCATATATTTAAATTCATTTAAAGATGCCTAAAAGCTGCCTCGCAGAGAAGAATCACAAGAATAAAGAATACATTAATCTAAAAATGAGCTAGGGTACCCAGAATGAAGCTAAGTTTCTTATTTTTTGGAATCTGATTAGTGGATGTGCTGGGGTGACCAAGATGGCTATTTACCATGCCATATTAACATATAGGCTAATAACACTGATCTGACCTACCTTTGACATTGTGTTACTACTATAAAAATTGTAATACAACTATGAAATTTGAAATAGCCAGAACTAGGGTTTTTAATTACCATACTATGTTAACGTGACTACGTGTTGCAGGAGGACTCTGTCTCCTATCCTCATGGAAGCAGCCACTGATATGATGTTGTAGAGAAATTTTTTGTATAAAATAGCAATTTCTAACTTTGATTATCTTTGCCACATAATGAACCCAAGTGCAAAACTTATTTTAATAAAGGTGATGTTAAAAGACTCAATTACTGTCTTGAGTTGAAAATGAATGGAAGACAAATAGTCAATTTCTAGTAAATACCTGAGTTATTTACTACAGAGAAATACAATTAGAAATGCAATTAGTTGGTGGATGGCACCTGTGGTTCAGTGGGTAGGGCGCCGGCCCCATATGCCAAGGGTGGGGTTCAAACCCAGCGATGGCCAAATTGCAACAAAAAATGGTTGTGGCAGGCACCTGTAGTCCCAGCTACTCAGGAGGCAGAAGCAAGAGAATCACCTAAGCCCAGGAGTTGGAGGTTGCTGTGAGCTGTGATGCCACTCTACTGAGTGAGAATCTCACAAAAAAAAAAAAATACAATTAGTTGGCCAACATATCTGATTAAATCAGCAATCTGTCCAAGGAATAACCCAGAAATTTGGCTACCCTGAATAATTTAAATACTATAGTGAAGCATGGTGACTCTGATGACATTTAGTTAACTATTGAGAGAGGACACACAGGAAAAGTAAAGTCTGGAAGAACAAAGGGTTTCTCAGAGAAGCCCAAGGACACACCTGCAAGGTCCTCTCCATGGTAACCCAACTCTTAAGAATTTATAAAATTTAGCTTGTGGGTCCTTGAAACTAAGGCTTGCTGCTTGCTTCTGCTTCTATAAACCCTGCACATGATTTGACACCTCCAATGAGAGGTAGTATTGGAATTCCTTTGTCTGTCTACTTGCTGCGAGTCCAAGGACAGGACAGGCAGAGAGCTGATGGAGAACTGACTGACCACTTTGGATTCTAGTCTGCTGTGGCTCCACCAGCTGAAACGAAACCGTTCCTCCTCTATCACTGGTGTTCAGGTGACTCTCTTCGCTTTCTCCCCAGGGAGCCTAGATGCCTGCAAGATTATGAAGTGGACCATAGGCACAGATACAACACTTAGGCCATTTATCCATTTGTTTCAAGAAAGATTGATCAGCATGCCAAACTTTGATTAGCGTCCAAATAGAGTTCCATGTATAGAAAGAAAAGTATGTTAGAAGCTGTTGATTTAATAAGAATGACATCAATTACATGTGAGAAAAGCAAATTTTAAGAATTGGCTAAAATAACTAAGAGAAAAAGTGGGATCAGTTTCCATCTTGCCTTCAGTTTCTCTTGTCACCCCACTTCCGTCACAGCTCTTACACAGTTCCCAATTCCCTTATGTACAACTTTGTTACCGAAGAGACAAGATGCTCTCACTAGACGCAGATTGAGCAATCCCTGGAGAGACATACCTTTGGCACAATTACTTTGACCATGATATGTGCACCAATATGTTCCATTATCTGTGAATTACATAAATCAAATCTGGGACAAAGAACAGAGATATTATGACTGTAAAATCCACTCAAAAATTGCAAAAATGGAGGTAGGTTGAGAAAAGAAAACCAATTATTAGGTGAAATAATGAAGATTTATAAGAGAAGATTCATCAGCCTTTAAAAACAGAAAAGCAAATAAGATTTTATAGATTTTGTTAAATTTGGATCTGCATTTTGATGGAGAAGAGTTATTCCTTATCCATTAACATGCCTGTTTTGATTTAAATTAGTGAGATGCTAGCACATATTTTTTAATATAATAGTAGAGCTATATAATAAAATTACTATTTTATGATGTTGGTATATGTGATTTATTAACAGTTTTAAATAGCGAATCATGAAAGTGAAAAACAGGAGATATTAGCAATATTGTAAGTGATAATACCTCATTAGGAGATGTAAAAGAAGACATGAATATGCAAATGTGCTAAAAATTTAAATCATCTTCATTGCCTTTCTTAAATGTACATGGGAATCGAATATTATAAATATGTAATTTCTGCCTTTGAGAATGAAATACCCAAAGGAGTATTTTTGTAACTAAGAACATGACTAAATAATACATCAGAATAAAAAATGAAGAATAATAATAAAACTTACTTTGGGAAATAAAGGCAAAAAATTAGTTTAGCCCTAAGCAAAATGTACTTAATAATAACATCCACTAAAAGGGTATGAATAATTAAACAAAATGTATTTCAGAAAGAGTATGGTAAGTAAGTTTTATGGGAAAAATAAAGACTAAAAACTTCATTTTTCCTGTCATGGCCTTGCTTGTTTCAAAAGTCACCTTCTCTTTTAAGCTAGATCTCATCTTCCCTTGAATCACTACAACACTGTTCTATAATATAATGTGCATCTCAGCCAAGCCTCTGACCGGGGACTCAGTTACCCATTTCTTACCCACTGTTTCATCTTCAACAATCTTCAGTTAGGTTTTGCTATTTTGTACAGCATCTCTACTCTTCTTGATTCCAAGACTTAGCAAGCATACACACAGACACACACAAATATTAATAATAATAATAATATTATTATATTGTATGGGTATCTCACATTTTATTTATTAATTCATAAATTTGGCATTAGATTTGTTTCTACTTTGTAGCTATTATGAATGATATAGCTATGAACATCACTGTACACTTATTGTGGATTTTTTGCAATTCTCTTGGGTACACACCTCGGAGTAAAATTGGTGCATGTGATGATAACTTTATATTTAAGTTATTGACAGACTTACTTTCCAAATTGGTACATCATTTGGAATGCCCACAAACCATGTATAAGTATTTTGATTTTGACTTCTCCACTTCCTCAGCAATATCTTTTTTTTTTTTTTTTGGATGATAGCCATCTTAGTCAGTCTTCTTAGTCAATGAGGTGATAACTCATTGTAATTTTAATTTGCATTTCCTTGATGGCTAATATCTTTTTAATTTTTTTCTCTGCTATGTTTTATAGTTCAGCCTGTAAGTTTTGTACTTCTTCGGTTAATTGTATCCCTGTAGATTTTATTCTTTGTCATGTTATTATAAATAAAACTCTTTAATTAATTTGTTTTCACATGGTTCATTGTTTATATGTAGAAATAGTTATCTTTTGTATATCAATCATGTACCCTGAAACCTAGCTAAACTTATGTTTAGTTCCAATAGTATTTTAGTGATTTTTTTAATCATTCTGCATGTGCAAGACCATCACACCTGCAGAGATATTTTTACTGCTTCTTTGTAATGTGCATCTCTATTATTTCATGTTTTTGCTAATTTCTCTGGCTAGAACTTCCAATAAAATTTTGGCTAGCAATGGTGAAAGCAGATATTCTTGCCTTGTTCCTCAACTTAAGAGAAAATATTTATTTTTGTTATTTGTTTTCACAGAAGGATGCTGTATTTTGCCAAATGCTTTTTCTGTGTATATTGAGATGAAAATGTAGTTCCTATACTTCATTCTAATTATACTGTGTTAAATTAATTTTCACATTCAATGTACTTGGCATTACTAGGACAAATCAGTTAGTGATGGTGTCTGAAAATTTTTTAATTTTTCATGTTCAGTGTGCTAATATTTTATTTTTATTTTCTTCTTTTCTTTTCTTTTTCTTTTTTTTTGAGACAGAATCTCACTATGTTGTCCTCAATAGAGTGCTGTGATGTCACAGCTCACAGCAACCTCAAAGTTTTGGGCTCAAATGATTTTCTTGTCTCAGCCTCCATAGTAGCTGGGACCACAGGTACCCACCACATGGCCTGGCCATTTATTTTTGGTTGCAGTTGTTGTTTAGCTGGCCGGGGCTGGGCTTGAACCCGCCACCTTCGGTGTATGAGGCTAATGCCCTACTCACTGAGCTATGGACACCAAGCCAGTGCTAATATTTTCCTGAGAATTTTTGAGTTCATATTCATTAGATATATCAGGTTGTCATTTTCTTTTCTTATAATGGTTTTATCTGGTTTTGGTTGTGTGGGTAATACTAAATTCATTGAATGCATTGAAAAGGGTTCCCATATTTGCTATTTTTTTGGAAGGGCTTAGGATTATATTGTATTAATTCTTCATTAACTTTTGGTTGAATTTATTATAGAAATCAACTGAACTAGAGCTTTTACTTTTAAATCATAAGTTTGATATGTTTATAAATATGGATCTATTCAAATTTCTAATCCTTTCTGAATCACTTTCAGTATTTGTTGATAATATTTCTTTATAGTATTTCTTGGATCAACTGTCTTTCATTCTGGAGTTTAGAAGTTTAGATCTTATCTCTTTTTATGTGGCCACTCTAGCTAAAATTTTGACAATTGTTTTTATCTTTTCAAATCATGAACTTTCAGTTTCATCGATTTCTCTATTCTCTATATCAAAACTTTTCCTTTACGTTTCTTTAAGTTTTACTTTAAAGCTTTATTTTTTTCCTTATCCTAACCTTTGGCTTACTTTCCTTTTTTTTTTTTTTTTTTAAGATAAGTTTTCAAAGAGATGCCCAGGCTAGAATGTAGTGATGTAATCATAGCTCACCATAACCTCCTGGGCTCAGACAACCCTCTTGCCTACCCTCCTACATAGCTGTGACCACAGGCCTGGTCACTACACTGGTTATTTTAATCTTTTGTGGAGATACAGTCATGTTATGTTAGCCAGTCTGGTCTCAAACTCCTGGCCTCAAGCAATCCTCTGATCTCATCCTCCCAAAATACTGGGGTTTATAAACAGCCAGGAGGCTCATTTACAGGCCTAGCCTCATTTGCTACATTTAAAGCATTCTAAGGTGCTAGTTTAAGTTATTTATTTAAAATTGTTCTTTTTATTAAAAATATATATTTGCTGCAATGTATTTTCCTTTAAATGGTGTGTTACAATTTTCCCATAAATCTTGATATATTGTATCTTCATTTTTATTTGCTCATCATGTTTTCCACTTTTTTTATGATTAGTTTTGTTCTGTTTTGACAAATATTGTACTTAAGAGTGAGTTTATTAATTCCTAGTATTTGAATTTCCCACATTTCATCATGACACTGATATCTAATTTAATACCATTGTTCTTAGAAAATATAATCTTCATATATTTTTTAAAATTTATTGAGGCTTCTTTAAATGGCCTTACAGGCTCAAAGCCTGCAGCTTAGTGGATAGGGCGCCAGCCACATACATAGGAGCTGATGAGTTCAAACCCAGCTCAGGCCTACCAAACAGCAATGACAACTACAACCAAAAAATAGCCGGGTGTTGTGGCAGTTGCCTTTAGTCCCAGCTACTTGGGAGGCTGAGGCAAGAGAATCACTTAAGACCAAGAGTTGGAGGTTGCTGTGAGCAGTAACATCACAGCACTCTGAGGGTGACATAGTGAGACTCTGTCTCAAAAAAAAAAAAAAATGGCCTCACAAGTGATCCATCTTAGAGAATGTTCCATGCGTGATCTAGAACAATGTGTATTTTGATGCTGTTGTATGGAATGTCCTACACATGTTTCTTAGGTTTATGTGGTGTATAATGCTGGTCAAACACTTACTTCCTTGCATATGTCCTAATTATTCCATCTATTATCAAGAGTAGTTACTGAAGTTTCCATGAAGCATATCTTAGAGACATTGAAGATTTGGTTCCAGACTATCACAACAAGGTGATTCATACAAAGTTTTGGTTTCTCTGATCATGTACAAGTTATATTTACACTATAGTCTATTACATATGCAATTGCATTAGGTCTAAAATATGTGGATACCTAATTAAAATACCTATTGATAAAAATGCAAATTATCACTTATGGCTTCACAGAAGTAATTTTTTGCTAGTGAAATCTCTTGCCTCAATGTTGATGCCTGTTGACTGATCAGGGTAGTGGTTGCTGAAGGTTGAAGTATGTGTCGAAATTTCCTAAAACACAAAAATGAAGTTTGCCAAATTGGTTTATTCTCTCTGTCATGGAAGATTCCTCTATAGCATGTAATAGTGTTTGATAGCATTTTACCCAAATAAAATATATTTCAAAATTAAAAATCAATCTTAATGCTGACGTTGCTTTGTCAACCAAGGTTATGTAATATTCTAAATCCTTTGATGCCATTTCAACAATGTTCAGAGCCTCTTCACCAGGAGTGAATTCCATCACAAGGAACCACTCTCTTTCCTTACACATAAGTAAAAATCTCCTCATTCATTCCAGTTCTTTCATGAGATTTTAGCAATTCAGTAGTTTCTTCATGTTTCAGTTCTAATTCCACTTCTTTTACTATTTCTATCACATTTGTGATTAGTTCCTATAGTAAAATCTTGAAGTAATTTGTGAGGGTTCAAATCAGGTTCTTGCAAATTGCTATTAATGTTGGTATTTTGACTGCCTCCCACAAATCACAAAGGGTCTCAGTAGCATCTACAATGAGGAATCACTTTCAGAAAGCTTTTAATTTACTTTGTTCAGATGCATCAGGGTAATCACTGTCTTTTAGCTATAGCCTTACAATATATATTTCTGAAAAAACTGAGATAATGAAATTTGAAATTACTCCTCGATCCAAGTACTGCAGAAAGGATAATGTGTTAGCAGACATGAAAACAATCTGAATTGTCTTGTACCTTTCCAAAAAAGTTATCAGGAGAACAAGTGCATTGTTAATGAGCAGTCATATTTTGAAAAAAAAAAAAATACTTTTTCCTGAACATCAGTTCTCAAGGGTGAACTTGAACATTTCAGTAAACATGCTGTAAACAGATGTGTTTTTATCCAGATTATCTTGCTCCATTTATAGACCAGAAACAGGGAAGACTTCGCATAATTCTTAAGACCTCTGGGATTTTCAGAAAGGGTAAATGAGCTTCAGCTTCTAGTGAAAGTCACCAGCTTCATTATCTTCTCAGTAGAAAGTGAGCTTGTTTCTGAAACTTTAAAGCCCCGCCTTGCTTTCTCCTCTCTAGTTATGAAAGTCCTATCTGGAATCCTCTTTCAGTATAAGGCTGTTTTAACTACATTGAAAGTCTACGGTTTAATGAAGCCACCTTTATCAATTATTTCAACTACACAACCTGCAGTATTTTCCGTACCAGGACTTAGTTGAACCTAAGTTATGGACATGGCTCCTTTCTTTAAACCTCATGAACCAACCTCTGTTGCAAATTTTTCTTGTGCAACTTCCTCACCTCTCTTAGCCATCAGAGAATTAAAGAGAAGTTAGTGTCCTTCTTTGAATTAGGCTTTTGCTAAAGGGAGTGTTGTGATTTGATCTTCTGTCCAGACCATTAAAACTATTTCCGTATCAGCAACGAATGTGTTTCACTTTCTCATAATTCATGTGTTCACTGGAGTAGCACTTTCACGTACCTTCAGGAACTTCCTTTTATATTTAAAATTTCTCAACGGTTTAGTACAGCCTACCTTTCCTTTACATCCACCACACTGTTAAATTATGGCACAAACGCCTAACTTTCTGCTTATCTCACCTTGCAGAATGCCTTCCTCACTAAATAATCATTTTTGGCTTTTGATCTAAAGTGATAGCCATATGACTCTTCTTTTCAGTTCAACACTTAGAGGCAACTGAAAGACCATTACTTGGCCTAATTTCAATATTGTCTCTTAGGGACTAGAAAAGCCTGAGGAGAAGAAGACAGATGGGGGAAGGTCTGGTGAGCGGAGCAGTCAGAACACAACATTAATAGATTATGTTCCCTGCCTTATATGGGCATGGTTTGAGGCATCCCAAAATGATTACAATAATAACATTACAGATGACTTATCATAGATAAACATGGCAGATATAATAATTTTAAAAGTTTGATCTATTGCAATAATTAGCAAATTGGGTCATAGCAATGAAACGAGCACATGCTTTTGGACAAAGGGTGCTAACAGACTAGGGTTGCCACAAAATTTCAGTCTATAAAAAATAACATATATGCAGAACACAATTAGGCAAGGAATAATAAGCTGAGCTATTCCTGTATTATAATCAAAGTCTTTATTATTTTTTGACCTTTACACTTTATGTATGTCAACTTTGCTTCAAGTATTATGGGGTTCTTTTGCTGTATTTTCAATCAGTATATATTTTTGATAGCTATCTTTTTTATTATAAAGCTTTTTCATAAAAAGAAAAAAAAGCTTTTTAATTTCTTAGGTAGCAATTTCTGTCTTAATGTCTATCTTTTTCTGATATAAGTGTAGACACTATACCTTTCTTTTGGTTGTGAGTTATGCCTTGTTTCATCCTGTCACTTGCAACATACTTCGAGCATTGAATTTATAAGTAAGGCTCCTATATTATACATTTGAAACATATTTTGTGGTTTTTGTTGATGTTTACACTAGTTTCACAATCTCCATTTTTTAATGTATTTCTAAAACCCATTTACATTTATAATACTATTATAAGTGGATTGACATTTACTGGTCTTAGTTTTTATTTTTATGGGACTCAAATCATTGTTTAAACAAAGCTTTATCTTTTTAGCACAGTTTTAGGTTTACAACAAAAGGGAGAGAAAAGTACAGACATTCCTGTCTACCCCATTTCCCCCACACAGGCATCACCTCCTTCATAGTATTCTCCACCTGAGAGGTACAATTCTTACATCTGATAAATCATTATCACCTAAAGCCTATTGTTTTCATTAGGGTTAGGTGGGTATCAGGTATGGCACACTTAGTGTGATAAGCCTGTTTTATAAGCAGGGTGTTGAATGAGGTTCAAACACTCTGAACTTATTGGCTTTCCTATTCTGGCATAAGACCTTCAAGGTCTTACAACAGAGAATGTGAGAGAGCAACTAGCACATAAATATTATTTGCCTACCACACCTGAGGTAGAGCCTCCATTAAAAAGTGGAGCTTGGGATCACAGGGTTGGTTCCTTCGCAACCAGCCCAGTCCGCCACCAGCCCAGTCCGAAGGCCTTGGGAACAGGAGCCCCCAGACCCTAGTCGCCTCTTTATCATACATAAAGACTCATCTGTGTGGAGATGTCAAAGGTTTTA
>CAUYQV010109337.1:0-10675 GCA_963574575.1 Galagoides demidoff
AGACATCCTCAATGAATGTAAAATGAGAAAATATCTGAAATATAAGTTTTAAGTAAAAAGAAATAGATATAAGAGGACTAAAATTTTTGATAAATGAAGCAAAACTTCATGATATGGAATCAGGGATAGGTAAAAAATATTATTTTGGATATTGGAATCTCTTTAATACAATTGGAGAATAAGAAGTATTAATAAGAATTAGCAATGGGTAGAAAAAACAGTGAAGCTGATTTGACAAGGCAAATAAGGTAAAATGTTAAATAGATGAAATGCCATTCATTTACTGGAAATTAAAGATATCTGTCTAACAAGGGTACAAGTGAACTTTTCTAGAACTAGAATGTGAATGTGTTGATACAATGATTAACCAAATGATATGAAAGTTATGTTAACCAGCTTAATGAAGATGTTTCAAATTGTATATGAAACAGCACAATGTACCCCATGTTAGCATCAATGTACACAGAAATCAATTAATAAAAATAAAAAAAAAATAAAAAAAAAGATAGCTATTGATCTGGCTGGCCCCAGATATATGTTCCTGTCACCAAGACTATGAAAGGACAGACACCTTGTGCTCACATTTTCTTCTTTTGGCCTCTGGTTATGGATATGCTGAAATTTTTTACATATGGCTCAGCCCCTCCTTCCTCCTTCAGGGCATCTGTTATATAGAATGAACTGTGTCGCCCCTGAAACTGTATGTTGAAGTCCTAACCTGCAGTACCTCAGAACATGACTATATTTATATTTGGGGAGAGGGTCTTTAAAAAGATAATTATGGTTCAATGAGGTAGTTGGGATGATCCTTAATCCAGAATGACTGTTTTGTTGAGAAGGAGATGAGGACCCTTGTGCATGGAGGAAAGGCTGGGACGACAGGAAAAGGTGGGCACCTACAAGCAAAGGGAGAGGAAACTGCCTGTGACCACCTTGTCTGGGGCCTCTGGCCTCCAAAACTGAGGGGAGATGGATTTCTGTTGCTTAAGCCACCCATTCTGTTGTATTTTGATGTGGTAGACTTAGTGAACCAATATGACCTCTCTCCTGAAATCCTTCATGTTTTTTCATCACTATTGAACACTCATATCAGCACATAAATGGGCTCTACTGGATTCCCTTGCTGGGACCTCCCGTGGCCTCCCAGCCCTGCTTCCCGCACAGAAAAGCTCCTCACAGCAGCCGTCTCTACTCTCTGTCTCTGTGGACTCCCCTCACACTCCTCAGAGCCAACTCCAGGGTGGCTCCCAGGCCACCACCCCATCACAACAGCCAAGCTCAGCAGTGACCTCGTGTTGACCAATCACTAGGCTCTGCTCAGTCCTCATCCTTCCCATCTGTCCACAGACTTGGCATTGTCTCTTCTGAAATGCTTTTCTTGGCTTTTGAGGCTCTTTTTAGAGTGGGGTCCACTCTGGTCTCTGTCTGGTCATTCCTTTGCCATCTTTTTTGCTTGTTTCTCCTCATTTTTGACACCTCTTTTATTTTAGGGTTTCCAAGATTCAGCGCTTAGATTTCTTCTCTGACTATATTCGCTCTTAGGTAATCTCATTCAAATTTGGCTTCAAAATCCATCTTATGCTGTTGACTGCCAAATTTGTAGTTCTAACTTAGATTATTCCCTGAACTACATACGTAGACTTCTCTATGTAAATGTCAATAAGCATTTTCAACTTGACTTTCTTATTGAATTGCCCTTCAACATCACTCTTCCTAGATTTTTCCTTATATCATAAATATTCCTCCAGTTTCCTGACCTTGGAGTCATGCCCATGTCTCTTTTCTCTCCTTCTCTTTCCTTCCTTCCTCTTTTCCTTTCTTTCCCCTCTTGCCCTTCTTTCCCTCCTCCCCTTCCCCTCCCTCTCCTTTCTTTTTTTTTTCTTTCTTGACAGGGTCTCACTCTGTTGCCAAGGCCAGTGTGATCACAGCTCACTGCAACTTCACACTCCTGGGTTTAAGCAGTCCTCTCATCTCAGCTTCCAAGTAGCTGAGATTGCGGGTGTGAGCCTGCATGTGGCCTGTCTTTTACTCTTTATATCATATCTCATAGTCAATCCTAAGCAATACCTTGTTTCTTCCTTTAAATGTACCTAAAATCCAATCACACTCCATTGCATTCTTTCTGGTCCAAGCCATCATCATCTGTCCCTTTGATTTGAAGGCTTGGCTGCTTGTCCTGTTTTCATGCTTGTTCCCTAATGATATGTTCTGTAGCCACAAGGATATTTTTAAAATTTAAAATAGTTTATATCTTTTTCTCCCTCATTCTTTACCTAGCATTCCATTTTACCCCAAATTCAGAATCTTTGCTGTGACCTAAAATGGTGATGTGATCTGGCCCTCGATGTCTCTCTCCACCCTATCTTCTGTGTTCCTCTTGCCAGCCCTGCAGTTATGGTGTGGGCCTCCTTGTGTTCCTACAACATTCCACAAGCCTTCTAGCCACATGGCCTTTGCAGGTGCTGCTTCTCCTCCCTTCGATGTTCTTCTTCTAGTTATCTTCATGACTCTTTCTCCCACTTCTTAAATATCTTCCTTGCCCTACCCTATCCTCTCTGCTATCATTCACACTGCTGCCACCAAGGATTTGGAGTCCTTATTTGGGCGATTATCTCAGGAATATAGCCTATTTCTTCTTCTCCCTCCCTGCTAACCTTGACACATTGATGAACAACACATGTTTATGTCTCTATCTTCCTAAGCTACTCTTCACAGGTAGGACAATTATAGGGGCACAACCCCTACAGAGAAACAGAATAACTTAATATGGATTTTTAACTGTGTTCAACTTTCCCCTGAGAAGAGAGGTCTTCCCTTCCTCTGTGTCTAACATTGCTCCTCCTGATTCCCTTCCTCTCTCCTTGCTCTACTCTGTTTTCATAGGACCTATCATCATGTTATGTGTGTATTTGTTGAATTAACAAGTGACAGGAAACTTACAGATACTTGTGAAAATAATTTTTGCATATTTATTCAGATGATCTTATTAAAAAAAGAAAATTTTTCTACGAATTCACTTTCTTTAATTAAGAAAATTACAGTTGATAATTAATTTTGTTGCATGGAAGAATACCCCCCGCAAGACACTGTCCAACTTTAGTAAAAAGATTATTTGAGGGCAGTGCCTGTGGCTCAGTGGGTAGGGCATTGGCCAAATATCCTAAGGGTGGCAGGTTCAAGCCCAGCCCTGGCCAAACTGCAACAACAACAAAAAAAGAGATTATTTTGAAATAGAAAGCGGACATAGCCCCTTCTCTGTGGGACAAATTCCTACACAATTAGCACTGACTAGAATGGCAAGAAATCTAAATCTAAAGGACTATGTCACAGAAGTCAGGCTAGGCCTAGTGACATTCAGGAAACAACCAAAAGTGTTTATAACTTTATTCAGTTGATCATGTAGAGGAAAAATATCAAATAATGTCTTTTAGGCCTTGTCTTGGGGCTCAAAGTTTCTACTCTGCTTTCTAGCTCTTTGTGTGCTTGTTTTATCATGAAGTTATTATGATGAGGGAATATTCTGAAGATAAGGAATAAAAAAAAAAGTGGAAAGAGAAGTAGAAATTGGTAGGAGGAAGAGGCAATAGCACAGATAAAAGTGAGTAAAGTCAGAATGAAATTATTGAAGTGGACATCATTTGTGTATGCCTGATGAAAACTCTCAGATAAATGACTTTCAGGAACATTTTAAAAAAGTAGACATTCATAATAAAAGGAAGAAATAAGTAAGAGAGCAAATTACATACTGAGGAAATCAGATACCATTTTTAAAGAAGTACTTTTCAAACATATGATTAATGGCAATAAAATTAGTATAGATTTGTAAACTGTGTTTATCATTAGAAAAGAATGTACATTCAGTATGTATTTCATAGACATTGACTATTAAAAAGCCCAGGGTGGTAACTGCATGGCTAATTCTTCTTACCATCTTTCTATTGAAAAGACAAATTAAAATCTCTTCTAGTGACCATTTATTTTCCAAAGTTAAAAACTTTTAAGGATGCTTCTGCTTTTTTTGTTAAAACTTTACTTATTCCAGGCAAGGGGTTGCTTTATTTCTAGGAATATGTTTAGTTTCACCTCTCCCCTGCCACTGTGATCTATATAATGTTTTCTCTTTGTGAACCTTGATTATTTCAAATGTTACATTGTTTCAGATTCATTTATGCTCAATTCAGCCACTCAATAAGTGACAATTAATGCCTAGTGAAGCATTTTATTTATCAAAACACATGAAATCTGAGTGAGTCTCAAGCTCAGCAAAATTTCTCTTTTGCTCCTTTTAACTCTCTCTCTTCCCCTTCTCTACACATGTAAGCCATTTATTATTTGTTATTATTTCTAATTATTTAGAGGACTTCTAGAAGGACAGATTTTTTAAGGAAAGTAAAGCAGGGGTGTGCTATTTTAGCCTTAAAACCGCCATTGAAAACCTTGAGCAAAGCCTCTTCTATGGGTGGGTGTTGTCGGGTGTTCTGAGAAATGCATTTGCTCACTGCCCGGGGCCAGAGTTTCTCACAGTGAGGAGAGAGGTGTTGGTTCTGCACAACAGCCCAGGGAAGTGAAACTGAAGTTGATTGAAGTAAATTATTCCTAAGGCCTTAATTCTCCCTTCCTTTGAAGGCAGGAGTGAATTTGGTGCTCTGCATCCAGGTGGTCCTCAGATGTCCTAAATTAAAACATAGTGAGAATGGGTTTTTCACAGCAACTCTACCCTGACCAATCTACCAAGGTTAAAGTCACTGCACTGTGTGTCTGTGCAGGAGACCCAGTGGAAACTGCAGGAGCAAGCAGGTGCTGATAAAACACTCCTTCCTCTGAGCTGGAAAGAGGCCAGGACTGCGAATGTTAATCACCCAATTCTTGTAAAAGGTACTGCAGGGCCTTTAATAACCACATATGGCTAGAGTCTTCATCTTTCACTTCATCTGTGAGGTTCTGTCAGTGGGAGGTGGCAGCTCTAACTCAACATTGACACAATCCTCTGAACTAGAAGTAGAAAGTCAGAGTACTGCCATTGTTGATCTCAGAGAGTTGAGACAGGATGAAAGACAGGCTCTGAGTAATGGTTTTCCATTGCTCTTGAGGTCAAGTCTAAAATGCAAAGATTTCAGGAGCAAATACCTGTTTTTAAATATCCTCCCTGACCTGCTCTGTCCTCTTTGCTCTCATTTGCTGCTGACCCTGGGGATCTGGAGTCCCTGTGTAGGCCCAGTCCCAGAAGTATGACCCATTTCTTCCTCCCACTCTTGGCCTACCTTGAACACATTAGTGACAACACCTGCTTAGGTCTCAGTTTTCCTAAGTTGCTTCACCACTGGTGGGAAAATGAGGGTGTAACCTCTATGGAGAAATAGAATAAATGTGGATTTTAACTTTGTTCAGCTTTGTATATATCTCAGGCAAGTAGCTTCCACTTGCCACTTGAATTTTGTCATCTGCAAAATATGTCTAAACCATGTCATCTGCCTCAGTTTATCCGTTCACAAAAAGTTAACAATGTATTTTGCAAATAATAAAGTGCTGTAATAATATAAGCTAATAATAATTATTATTATTATGTAGTGAAATTCTATGAGCATATATTTTTAAGGATTATCGTCTTTTCTTTGTCTTTACGGTCCCACTGTCCTATGTCTAGGAAAGCACTGGGAGCCACAGGAGCTCTTACAGCACTGGGAACATCCGTATGAAAACAATCTTTTTTTTTGGCTTCAGTGGAGCATTTGAAGGGTGTGAGATATTTTTTGTATTGTTGGTGAAGTGAAAGCATAAAGATTATACATTATAATAAAAATTATTTTTTAATCTACAAGAAAAAGATGAACGCAATTTCTAAATTTATAAAGTGCAACAAAGAAGAACCAGAGTCAGAACAAATTTTAATCATGAACTAGAGCTTTTCTTACTCTATTGAGTTTTAAAAGGAGTTCAGTAGATTGGTTAAAATTAAGGGCAGAAAGTGTTAAAAACATGTCTTTTACAGATAGAAGGAAGAGACAAATGTTTGGAAACTCCAGGGAAATAAAGGCAGAAGAACAGGTTTGAGGATTAGGCCATTGCCACCCATGCTTCTTTGGCCTGTTTATTTTAGGACAAGGCCTGGCTATTCTTGATTCTAGCAGGGGGATCCTATTTCATTTCATTTTCCAATCACAGATACTGCTTAACACCACTTAAGCCAATAACTCTCTAGATCTTACCCCATGGGCTCAACTTCTGGCAAAATCCATACATGCCACTCTTCCATTAGGCCTTAGATCATGTTAGCTATTTCCAAGGCCAGAAGAGTTTGAAGATGTACAGTAAATCATTTGTTATTCAAGGATTGGTTATCATTGTAGGAGGAAATAAAAGAAGTCTTGAGAAAATTTGGTCATGAAATATGGAAGGGAAAATTTGATATAGACAGAGTCACAAGCTGGACAAAATTAAATTTCTAATGCTATTTCTCCTTTCTTCATCTTCTTATGTTCTAGTGAAAGGGCTAAAAGGAATCTTAGTTCAAAAAGTAAAGGGGCATCTCTCTCATGTGCTAGGGAACTGTCATTTCCTATTAAAACCCTGCTTAAATAATTAAATAACCAGATATTATTGAACAAGTGCTGCATCGCTGACATGACACTCACTGCTGGGCATATCATGAAATGCAGAAACGAGATGCAGAAGCCTCAAGAAATAACCATTTGGGATGGGCATGAGCATCAGGCAGCTCAGAAAGATGCTCTCACGAGGTCAGCAGAAAGTTGAAAACAAGAAAACAGGGTTTTGCTCTGCACTTCCCTGCAGCAACAGCTGTGGCCCCTTGCAAAGAAATTAAGCCTATGGCTAGATTCCAGTCCCATCTCATCCCAGCAGCCTCGCAGCCTTGGAACGCTCTTGACAGGAGACTCTTAATCGATTGCATTCCTTCATTTTTGTCTTGGCATCTCACATGGTGGCATTTCCAAGGCTGATTAGCTCCAAGTTCCTTCCCTGTGAAGCCAAAGCCACCATGTAATTTCCATTAGACCTGAAAATGATCCTGATTTGAAGCTTAGATGGAGCCCACAAGCCATCGTCTAATCATGCTTAAGAATGAGCTGGCCTGGGCTGTATGTTCTTCATTTCTTTAGTAGTAAAATCGTTCTTAAAAACATGTCACTCTTTGGGGATCATCAAATAAGCATAATGACAGCCTAGTTTAGGACTGAGTATTGCAATAGAAGTCAGAACTCTGATGCTGGACTGCTCAGTGACTGTGTAAGCTGCTTTGTCTCTCCTCTTCTTTGGAACCTTTGATGGGCCAAACTTTAAAAGCAGACTCGGGGTGGGGTAGATAGAGGATGGGTGTGCAGGTGAAGAGTTTACAAAGATAAAACCTGCCCATTACTTTGGGGAGAAGCAGGTCTGAGGAAGAGACTTGTAAAGCAAATAATAAGAAGCCGTGGGACAGCACAGTCACCAAGGAGTTTGCAAAGTGTGGTGAGGGCACCCAGGAAGTCGGCTCAGTCCTCGTAGGGGAGTGTGGCAGTGCTGTCCCAAGGTGCTTTCTACTGAGCCGAATTCTGAGGAATGAGAGGAATTCCCCAAGTGGAGAGGAGGAAAGACACACTTGCGTGTTCTGTCCTTGAAGGGGGATGATAACTCTGCTTAGCTCAGAAATATTCTGAGAGACACACCTATAACACAACGACAGCCTGGGAAATCCAGCTTCTCAGACAATGCCAAAGCCCCTCACCCCTGGCAGAAAAATGGTGTCACATTAGTCTTGGAACTTGAGGTGGTCCCTTTCCCCAAATACTTGTTCACCTGTTTCCCCTGGCCGATGAGAGCAGAGGACCCACTCAAGGCTTCTTCATCCTGTCCTGGTTTATGCTGATGCTGGGGCTGACCGGGCTGTGGCCACAGTGGCTCTCAGAGCAGCCCTGGGAGAGGCTAGTGCAGCACCTGAGGAGTGAGTATCTACCCCAGCAGCACCGCTTGGAATCTCCCCCTTCTACCCCTAGAGGGGATCTTTCTGACACAGGTTTCTAACTCAGTCTCACAGTGAGTTTTACACTGTGCCCAGCAAGAGTCCCTTCACAGCCCCTGCTAGCTAAGACTCCAGATGCCTCTGTGGGGCATGGCTGCCCTGGGGATGGAACGAGTGCAGTGTAATGCCAAAGGACATGCAGGCATTTCCAAGGCAGCCTGAAGTCTCAGGAATATGGGGTTTGTGTCTTACCGGTCAAACTGAAAATGTCGTGCAGCCCAGGCCCTGCCTCACTGCTCAAAGTTCTGCCAGGCACTAGGGTTCCTATGGTAAGTCCTGCAAGCAAAAAACAGGAACCCTGGCCCCACCACCTGCCGTGCCAGGACAAGTTTCCATGCCTCCCTTGCCTATCCGTGTGGTGTGGTGAGGAGGGCTTAGCTTACAGGATTCTTCAGGGCCCTGTCAAGTCCAGCAGCCCATGATCATCCCCAAACATCACGTTTATGAGAGACTCTGGAACCAGGAAGGATGAGGTTTCTAACATGGGAATGGGGATTTGAAAATGGACTTAGCAAGATGGGAGTCTCAGAAAGCATCATACATTTATGGGAGAAAAGTGTTACATTTTGATACGTTGTATTAAGTAATCTAGTCATGTTCCTAGATGGTATTGTCAATTTAATATCCTTATTGTATGAAAGTAGAAAAAGGTCACAAGCAGATTGTGTAATGTGTATTACTCGGAAATGATGCAATGCTAACATCTTCCCTCCTTCTTGCCAGTTGCAAAGGCAATCATCAGAGAAAACGTCAGAAGCAACTGAGTGGGAAGATATAGTTGGCTTATGAGGCAGGAAGGACAGGTTTTACACTTTTTTCCCCCTTTCTGACTATTTTTGTGTCCTAGAGAAAATTGTCATCACTTTTAGCATTGCTCTAAAATACAGAATAGCAAGGCCTCCTATTGATATCTTTGGGACAATTTAAGAATGATAGGTGTGCACTCAAGGCTTTCCTGAGATCAAGGTGCAAGGGAATGCTCCCTGCACACAGGCTCCGCTGGTGTCTCTGTGTCTGCTGTGGTGGCATGTTCACATGTTCACCGATGAGAGTCTGCTGTGTGTGCTTGGGTGGAAGTGGGCACATTATGGGCTCAGTACTTATATAAAATCCTCATTCTTCTATGTTGTTTTTAATGCTTGATAGGGAGCAACCTCCTTAACTCTTGGCTGCCACCGTGAATCATATCGCCTGAGGATCCCCGGGGTATAGAGACTGGGTTCAGCTGGACTAAATTATTAACTAGGGAAAGTGTTCTGAGCTTCCTCCCTCTTTCCCTTCAATTCATTCAACAAATAGTCATTAAGCCCCTCCTGTGTGCTAGATACTGTCCTGAACAGGTGGTTTCTGCTCCTTTGGAACTTACACTAGCACCAGGGAGACAGAAAACAAATAGATGGTTATGATTTCAGATAATAGTTTAGATGCAAGGAAGAAAATAAATGAGACGACACAAGAGAAAGTGACTGGGAAGGTGGACCACTCCACCTCCGAATACTCAAGACTCCGAGGCCTGGGGTGGGGTCCAGGAATTCACATTGTTAAACAGAAAGTCTTGAGATTCCACAGCAGCTAGTCCCTGCATGACCTTTCAACATCACTTCCCTGGGGAACGTTCTGTGTGTTTGACCCTCAGGGCGGTGCACTCCTTTTTGGTGGTGGGAGAGCAGCAGGGTGTGTTTCAGGGTGAAGGTTAATTGCTCTGTCAGATTCCCACCTGAAGCTCCCCTTTCCTGGCACCCTCCCTCAGTCCTAGCAGCTGCCTTCTGTGCAGGAATAGGCCTTGCCACCTGTTGGCCACAGCCCCAAACTCAGAGGATTAATCTGTTCTTATCTGAAATGACAGAAAAAAGGAGGAGGGGGAAGCACAATAGTTAACATGGGTCTCCTTATCTCTCCTCTCCCAGATCCTCTTTTTGATTCCCCCTTCCTGGATCCTCCCTCCACCCTCTCAAATCCGCTGCGAGCAGCTGCTGGCCTCCTGGCCCGATGGGCCTCCTGGCCAGCTGTCTGACGTCACACATCAATCTTCCATCTTCACTGCAAATCTCTACTGATCAAATTTCACATTTCTAGGACTCTAGCCATAAAGCCCCTTTCTCTGGTATAATTAGTAATTAGAGGGAAAATGTTAGCTAACGGACACTCAATCCCCATCTGTCAAATAAGGAAATTCCCATTTGAGTGGAGGCCTGACCACTCTATTTAGGGGCTGGGCCACTCACAATCTGCTTTTCTAACTAGGTGGCTCTAGTGGAACAAGAGAGAGAACTATGTTTCTGAGTGTACCTTGAGCTGTACACATGTCTCTCTGTGTCTGAATAATTTAATTCAAAATTTAAAATTATCATTTCTTCCCTTCTCTCATTTTCTTTCGTGCACTGCTTCTAATGTTAAGTGGGTGGAAATATCATTAAAAGAAGTTCTTCCTGGCTCGGCGCCTGTGGTTCAATCAGCTAGGGAGCCAGCCACGTACACCTAAGGTGGCGGGTTCGAATCCCCAGCCTGGGCCCGCCAAACAACAATGATGGCTGCAACCAAAAAATGGCCGGGCATTGTGGTGGGTGCCTGTGGTCCCAGCTACTTGGGAGGCAGAGGCAGGAGACTCGCTTGAGCCCAGGAGTTGGAGGTTGCTATGAGCTGTGATGCCATGGCACT